>QXVZ01030789.1:0-11096 GCA_008931825.1 Phallusia fumigata
CTCAACTCTTTGACGTAACGAATTCGCTGCGCAGCTCCCTTTGTCCAGTCGCAGTTGGTAGCAACAAAAAGCGCCATTTCTGTTTTATTGCCCACGAGATGGCCAAGCTGCTCTTCTGTGAGCGGAAGCTTGTGAGAGGCATGGAGCTCGCCAGCTGTGCCGTCTGGGAAATGGACATCTGAGTGGGTGCTGTTGATTTGGAAAAACGCATGTTAATGCATGTAGAGAATGGCTTGTGATTGTAAGAATTCGTTGCGTGTTATGAGTTACCGGTAAGACATGGTAAGGTTAAATACACCTCCGAACTCCATAAGCTGTTTATGCCGAAGGTAGTACATGGAGAGAGGTCCTTCCCGGGCCCACCAGACGTACTGTTGGTCAAGGCGTCTGTGGTCAAAATGTGTAAGAAGTAAAAAGGAAGTTTTTCATATGGCTCTTGAGGTTGATTTAGGTGCCCCGTTGGCAGCCTTTTTATTTTTTTAAATTGTATTGTATGCCACAAGTACATTTGCCATTAAAATATACCGAAATTATACCAGTTGGTTTAGTTATAGGCCTACTAATCAAAACTTGTATAACATACGTTTTTAAAAGTAAACCTTTGAAGGTAGGATCGAAAGTCCGACCCAAAGAATTTATCATCAGGCCTTTTTTGCTCGACACGTACTCGTTATTAAACCACGCACTGTAGAGATACTTGAAACACAATACTGCATCCTTTGTCGGACAGACCTCATACTCTAAAAGGGCTTACCGATTTCGAGGCATTTGGTTATGTCTTAATTCGTTGAAATGGAAGACGACTGCTTTGGTGCTGTTGTCGTCTATCTGTGGACGAAAATATCAGTTATCAAAGTGAACCAACTTTTTTGTTTGAAAATATGAAGACAACAATTGAAACGTACCATGCTTTTATTCATCGTCAGTTCGCAGTTCCCGCATTCGTCTGCGTCAGATTTCCAAATTTCAGGACAATTAAACGGCTTGTACCACAGCAGAATGTGAATCTAACACGCAAGCAAACAAACACAGATTTTATAAAGCGACTTTTGTTATAGACGCAAATACGAATATGCATCTCATATTGATTTACCTTCTTAGTGGAGTTTACCAAGGCAGCCTTCAGAGGTTCGTAGGCCTTCTTCATTCTCGTGCGGTGATCCAAAATTTCCTCTCGACCCTATTTGTTACAAGTTTTGTAACACAGAAAACACCAAGTAAAAAAATGTTGATGTGATTTGGTTCTAGAACGATTTGCATTTCTGCCTGTTTGTGGTAATAATGATATACCTGCACTTTCTGCTATTCAGGTTATGGTTTGATTGCAGTGATGCAACTATATTCCCATGTTTAGCTCCAGTAAAGGTTATTTAGTTTTAAAATCAGCTAGTTTGGCGTTTTAATTAGAACCCATTTTTCTTCGATTCATCAGCCCAGCTAGCACAGCTTAAGCGCCGGAAAGATTAAATTAATGCGTAATTATGAAATAACACTGAATTATTATTTGTTTTAAATTAGCATGTGACCATATGTTCGTCCGAAAGTCTGTTAGTATCAATACGTGTTTATTAAATGTGATATATATATTTTGTTATCATCTGTAAAGGCAACACTGACCCCAATTTGACGTACCCTGCTTCAAAAGCTAAACCACACCGAACCTATAAATATGTTTCTATCTTACCTGGAAAGTTGCAAACGGGCGGGGACTGTTTTTGAGAAAATATGTTGTTGTGTACATTTGTAGAAATACCTCACACCCCGCGATGAAAATTACACAAATTAGCAAAACTCTGAATCCACGATTTGCATTAAAAAGTTTCATATTCAATGAATAGTTAAAACCAACCAGAAAAGTGCTTGTATCTAAAATAAGGATACAGTTAAGAATAAGACAGACTGTTTTGTTTTAAAGTTATCAAGTTATTTTAATTATCCGTCAAATGAAATCGCACTAACAACAATTTAGGGTTTGTGTACTCTTGTATAAACTGTTACCGCAGATTAATTGCCGTATAATATTACCTTCCCGTTTCCCAATTACGTGTTATTCAGTGTACCCCATTGTCTTTTGTGATAAGAAACTTTTGTAATGAGAAAAACTTCACCCAGAGTACACGAACACGGTGTTTCGAGATTTACTGGTTTACTCACTAGCAAATGTCAAACGTCAAAGTGTTTCAAGTTTATATTCTGGCCTGTATATTGTAACTTAAATTTCATCTATCAAAGTACATTCAACGGGATTAAATGAGTTCTTTAGTTTGCCTATGTCCTTAGATTAAATGAGTTGTGTAATTTGCCTACGAATAGTTTTAAACTGTCAAATATCACACAATTTCAATGCTTTTCAATAAACGCCTGTCTCTGTTTAATATTTAACTTTGGTAACCTGATGGCACCTAACTGGTTACTTCGGCCGTTTTTTAATTTCTCACACTTTCCTTGTCCAACTTTAAATTGATTGAAACTTATTCAATTACTTCTCTAGTACCACTTTTATTTTATCAGGCTACCGTTAGTACTTTTTTTGCTTCTGTTCATCGCAACGAACGTAAACCAAGTGCCTTTAAGGATTCCGAGGGAATGTCTGTTTCTCGCGATTGAGTGTAGGGCTTTGTTTAAGCCCTGAAATCTTATACTGCCGCTTTGTTCGAGCAAGACTTCTGTTGAAAAGTCTTTATTTGTTTTGTTTATCCTGTGTATTGAAAATTTTGTTGTCGTAATCCCTCAGAAATTTTTCATTATTTCTATTGGCACCCAATTCTTGCGGAAGTACCTGTGTTTAAAATGTAAGTTTTGTCTTTTACCTGCCAAACTTCGCCAACTTGATTAATCTACTTGCCTAACCGCGGCTGCATCTCAGAATCAATTTTTATTTGTCAGGGGCGGGTCTAAACATGTAAGCGTCAGTGTTGCGTTTGGCAACATACGGCCATCTATGACCAGTGACAAACGGTCGTAGGCCCCAAGCACTTTTCATTGTGCTTAATACATTACACAATCTCTTTCCCTTCATTTATGTCGTCAGCTCCAGGCGAATGTGCTCGACTATGTAAATGTAGATTCTTATTAAGCATGTTGATTCGTTTATTCAGTTGATTACATCTTAAATACACACACACAAGCATATTTGTTACAACTTTAACCGTCATTATCAGATTCAAGCCAATCATAACACATCACGAAAGGTCCACTAATATATACGTTCGGGTATTGACCTAAATTTCCATCAAAAACAATGGACAGTTTGCTTTAGGACATTTTGGACCATTGGCTTAATAATCAAGTTAAGAATATATCATTTACATGCAAACTTTAAACATTTTGCATCTCGGTGCCTTTAAACCCCCTCGCGGTAATCTTCAACGCTTCGAACCACGGGAGATCCTAGTGGAAGAATCGACATCTCTACGTCTGATGCTCTTAGATTTTTGGCTGCCTTGGCTGTCGGGTCCTCTGAAGCAGCAGCGGTCTTGGTTGGAGGCAGTTTGCAAGCCTTGCATGTTTCACAAGTCGCTGGACATATGTGCGGCACAGCTTTGTAGATGCTCGTCGGCGCGCAGTGTTCCTTCCATTCGGGGCAGGTAGGGTTTGCGTCCTTGCACGCTGTTGAAACAAAGCAGAACTGAATAACGTCACGTGTGCAAAACCTCAAACCTATCTGTAGATTTCGTTATTTTACACCAAACAGCGTTAAAGGAAGCTGAAACAGAACAAGAAAAAATGGAACGAGAGATCTAGGTAACGGAAACGAGAGAAAAGAGTGAAAAAGGCAAAGAAGAGGTCCAAAAAAAGAAGAGAGGCGGAGCGTGGGATATAATCACAAAGGAAGGGTAACTCTACAGGCGTTGACCACAAATAACAAATCAAATTTAACTGTCCCTTACTTGGGTCACAAGCGTTGGGATCTTCAGGTAACACGTCACAGTCGTGGCAATACCCGCACGTCTTGCTGCACATCTTTTCACCCGCGTGGCACAAGTTTCGTGATTTCACCTCAGTGCAGATAACTGGGTTGGCATCGAAACAGGTACCGTCTAATAAATAAAAAACTGTCATTTACGGAGACGTTTTTATAGCGCGTTTTACACCTTTTGGCATTTTTTATAATTTAGAACATGGCGATTTGTGTATGGCCGCATGCACGGGCGCAGGCAGAAAATTTTCCAAAAGGTGGAAATCCTAATGCATAAATACCTTCAATTATAATTGTTTTTTTAAGGAACATGTATAATTAATAAAGTACATTTTTTCGGAATTTCAGGAAGGGTGTCCCCTTCTTGCCTCTACATGTCGGAGCCTAAAGCCGCTTTTTTACAAAATTGCGGTACCGAGGAACTCAAAAGGTGGTAAAGCGTGTAAAATGGACGTATATTTAAGTTTTCTATCTTTAGGTTGATGCAAAAAAGAATAAAGTTTATTTGCTGTTTTGAAATCCCTAGGTTTTCTATTGGTTGACCCAGGCGCCTCCAAAACGGTCAGGTTAGATAGAATGTTAAAGTCATACTTACTGAAGAGGCATGGCGGGTTTGGATTGGGACACCATTTGCACACTTTGCAGGTAACTTGACATATGGCCTTGGCAATTAAACTTCCACAACCGATCCTAGGACAAATCAATGGATACTGGTCGCGACAAGTGTGCGCTGAAAATGTAAGGAAAATCTGTTCGCACAGTCAGGAGTAATTCGACACCAAATCTGACCAAATATATGTGACAGCACATTGCGTTTCGTTAGAATTACAATCATACGTTTTTAGCTTACAACAAACACTAAAAGATTAAAACAACGTTCAAGGGACAAAGCTGTTTGTACAATCTGGAGTAATCCGACACCAATTAAGTTATGCCAAATACATTCATGACAAAAATGCATTTCGCCAGAATGGCATTATACGTTTTTAGTGTTTAGCAAACAGTACAAGATTAAAACGAATGCCAAAGCTGTTGGCCGTGTCACACAGGTTTATAAATGTCTACTTACTGCATCCTGAAAATAGGAGTCCGTCAGTTAAAGCCAGGCAAGCCAGAAGGACGGCGACCGTTACTGTTACTTGTGCCTTCATTTTTGTTTCTTTGTCCGATGCTGTCGTACTGGAAAATATCNGAAAAAGGTCCAAAAAAAGAAGAGAGGCGAAGCGTGGGATCTAATCACAAAGGAAGGGTAACTCTACAGGCGTTGACCACAAATAGCAAATCAAATTTAACTGTCCCTTACTTGGGTCACAAGCGTTGGGATCTTCGGGTAACACGTCACAGTCGTGGCAATACCCGCACGTCTTGCTGCACATCTTTTCACCCGCGTGGCACAAGTTGCGTGATTTCACCTCAGTGCAGATAACTGGGTTGGCATCGAAACAGGTGCCGTCTAATAAATAAATAAATGTCATTAACGGAGACGTTTTTAAAGCGCGTTTAACACCTTTTGGCATTTTTTTATAATTTAGAACATGGCGATTTGTGTATGGCCGCGTGCACGGGCGCAGGCAGAAAATTTTCCAAGGGGTGGAAATCCTAATGCATAAATACCTTTTCATTCATAATTGTTTTTTAAAGGAACATGTATAATTATAAAAAGTACATTTTTCGAAATTCCAGGAAGGGTGCCCCCTTCTTGCCTCTACATGTCGGAGCCCAAGGCTGCATTTTTACAAAATTGCGGTACCGAGGAACTCAAAAGGTGGTAAAGCGTGTAAAATGGATCTATATTTAAGTTTTCTATCTTTAGGTTGATGCAAAAAAGAATAAAGTTTATTTGCTGTTTTGAAATCCCTAGGTTTTCTATTGGTTGACCCAGGCGCCTCCAAAGCGGTCAGGTTAGATAGAATGTTAAAGTCATACTTACTGAAGAGGCAAGGCGGGTTTGGATTGGGACACCATTTGCACACTTTGCAGGTAACTTGACACATGGCCTTGGCAATTAAACTTCCGCAACCGATCCTAGGACAAATCAGTGGGTACTGGTCGCGACAAGTGTGCGCTGAAAATGTAAGGAAAATCTGTTCGCACAATCAAGAGTAATTCGACACCAAATCTGACCAAATATATGTGACAGCAAATTGCATTTCGTTAGAATGGCAACATATGTTTTTAGCGTATAACAAACACTAAAAGATTAAAACAACTTTCAAGGTGCAAAGCTGTTTGTACAATCTGGAGTAATCCGACACCCATTGAGTTATACCAAATATATTCATGACAGAAATGCTTTTCGCCAGAATGGCATTATACGTTTTTAGTGTTTAGCAAACAGTACAAGATTAAAACGAATGCCAAAGCTGTTGGCCGTGTCACACAGGTTTAAAAATGTCTACTTACTGCATCCTGAAAATAGGAAACCGTCAGTTAAAGCCAGGCAAGCCAGAAGGACGGCGACCGTTACTGTTACATGTGCCTTCATTCTTGTTTCTTTGTCCGATGCTGTCGTACTGGAAAATATCAAAGTGTCGGTTTGCTCCCTGCCTATATAGGCTTAAGTTACATTTACATGCAGCCATCGACAGCTTTCCAGTTCCCAGATATTTTGCGTACACGAAAGCCTAAGGATAGGAAATAAGGGGAATGTCTTATCAGCAAATGCTTGGCCAGCAGGAAGGNATTTACATGCAGCCATCGACAGCTTTCCAGTTCCCAGATATTTTGCGTACACGAAAGCCTAAGGATAGGAAATAAGGGGAATGTCTTATCAGCAAATGCTTGGCCAGCAGGAAGGCGTAACACTTCGGGAAATAAATGCAAATATCTTTTGTGAATAAAATCGCCAACGTCTCATGCTTAGGTGAAAAGGCTTGAGGTGGTTTTGGAATTTTTACAAAGTTTATTGGAACGTAGTGGCACGACTAAAAAGGGGGTTTATTGTTGTGGACAATCATGCGAAGTGCGCAATTAACATCGTTCTTTGATGTTTAAATTCGGCAAATTCCCCTTTGAATAATTACCTTAATTTGGCTTACGTTGGCAAAATCGTGTCTGTATAGGCTATAACATGTACACCGGTGACAACATTTGTTTACAAAAGCCAAAAGCCGTCTAAAAAAACCTCAGGCAATGTACAGCACCCAATCTGCTCAATTTGTATGAAACCATAAGAATGCACTTTCGTTTTGTTAGGTGGTTTCGTCTTCACTTTACATGGACAGTATTATACCGCAAGTGGCACTTGCTTTTCAGTGCAGTGGACTGATTTCACATTCAAATTCCAATCCCGTTGCGGGGAAGCTGCTTTGATTATGGAGAAAGCGTTCCGCGGGCTGTATTTAGATCTCGTCGGTGCCACCACTTAACAAACGACAAACAAATGACAAAACCCGCTGATTAAAATACACCATTGTGCAATGTGAGCGTGACAGCCAGTGCCGGATCCGAAAAGTTCCATTTAGTTTTCGTTCCTTTAACCTTTCCTGAAACAAAGCTCGCACTTTTGCGGCGATTCAGTTAAACCACCACGTGATGCCCCGCATTTAATTAGGCCACTTATTTTTTCCTACGGTCAGCGCAGTAATGATGATCAGGCGCAAATAAATAGCAAACTCTCCCGTGTAAGTAGCCAACCGCGGAAAGTACCGCAAAAGTCTGCGGTCGGGAGAAAATCGGTGACAAAGACCTTTGATGAGTTTAAAACATTTCGTTGTAAAACCACAATTAGATCTGAGGTCACAAGTTTTCAGGAGCTTGAATTCCGCAATCCGGCTTATATAACCCTCGACGCCTGGTGCATATCCATACACCTCTACATTGCAAATTTGAGTAGCATTTCAAGACAAGAAGACGAGAAGAATGAAGTTTACAGTGGTTCAATGCTTTCTGGTGTTCTGTACGTCGGTTTCAATTTTTGTCGGCGCAAATGCGCAGTGCAGTAAGTTTGAAACATCTATTTAAATTAGTGGTTGACGGTATAGCGGTTTGGAACGGGCGGTAGACAGATTTGTGTTGACTGCATTTTTTGTGGCCGTACGTTTTGTTTTACTTTTGTGGGTGAAGAAGGTATTTGTTGCAATGCCTTGTAAGTTCTGTGTCGGATTTTTGTACTGGGAACCTTAAAAAAAT
The DNA here is from genome assembly GCA_008931825.1 of Phallusia fumigata. Taxonomy (NCBI): domain Eukaryota; kingdom Metazoa; phylum Chordata; class Ascidiacea; order Phlebobranchia; family Ascidiidae; genus Phallusia; species Phallusia fumigata. Next base: position 8,051 of record QXVZ01030789.1, read on the forward strand.
CTTTAGGTTGTAATGTTGGAATTTTTTTATTTCGAATTTTGGCTATTTAAATGCTTTCGAATACCCTTTTACGCAGGGTTTTCACACATTTTACGCCAATGTAGTTTGTCTTGTGAACACATACTTACTACTTTTATTTATCTTGCAGACAAACTCTGTGTCGATCGTCATCCCAAGTTTTGCCTGGCGAGACAGTTTTGCGGCAATTTGGTCTTTAAACTTTTGTGTCCGTTGTCGTGCAAATTATGTGTGCCCTGTGCTGTCCCATGTGTATTAGGTGAGGTTTAACTAAAAACGAACTTAAACAGCTCATTGCGCCATCATCTACATCTGTGTTTTCAATGCAGGTGTATTTTTATGACAATTTGCATATTTCTAGGGCCTTGTGTCGACACCATAACAACTTGTGGAGTTCTGCGTATCAGCGATCCGCTTTTGTGCCATAACTTCAGGGAAGAGTGTAAATTAACTTGTGGAAGTTGTTGCAAACTGCCTCCACCGCCCACACCTTGTTCACTGGGTAAGTCAACATCTGANCCGCTTTTGTGCCATAACTTCAGGGAAGAGTGTAAATTAACTTGTGGAAGTTGTTGCAAACTGCCTCCACCGCCCACACCTTGTTCACTGGGTAAGTCAACATCTGAAACCAAACATCGATTAAAATTGTTGTCCGAATTACGTTGTTGACTAATATTGTTGAATAATCTTTCCGTACAAAAAAGCGTGTTTTGTTTGGTGACGTTAAAATCTTTGACGAAATTGATCGTTCACTCTGCTGGTCTGCTGATTTACCAAATCATTTGTGATACTATACATGGCAAACCTCGGTTTATCCGCAATTTCGCCTAATCCGGGTGAAATTCGAGGGACAAAGGATTTGTCACGTTTTCCTTAACAAAATGCATCGTTTCAGTCAGCAACGTCGTAACAACGTAGTTAATTAGCCGCCATTATTACACTCGTATGACGTACAATCAAATATCGGATTTATCGCCCTATTTTTGTTTATTTAGCATGTAGTATTCACAGAATTCTATCGTAAATGTAATGTGTTAAATTAAGGTGATTTTTCCGTTCATCCACTCTCTAGATAAAGTCAGGCTTAAAACAAACGTCTTCGGTAAAACCGGATCAACGTCTAATCCGGATAAACCTTTAGGTCCAATCGAATCCGAAATACCCTAGGTTTACTGTAACAACATGATTTGCATATAACTCGGTATTTTGGGATGCTCCACTGTAAATCAATCAGCCTCAATGGCGTCAAAACCGGAATAGTAAACGATTTAATTGCCTCCGGGCCTTTAAATCATCGACGCAGTTCGATTTTTTTGTTTCCGAAAATGGCGACAGCCGTGCATTACAATTGAACTCAAGAAAGCACTATTTTCAATTTAAGGTTGTGACGACAAAGATCCCATAAACTGCCCTGGCTGGAAATCCTTCTGCGACTCCAAAGACTTTCCTGACACCAAATTTGTTTGTCCACTTTCATGCGGAAAATGTAAACGATGCTCCCTGCCTCCAACCACATCCGCAACTTATGTTTCTGCTTCAATTGCCTTAAATGCAACTTCAACACCATCATCAGGAATCGTTTCCAACCAAGAATTGGCAGTTTTGCGTGGAGGTTAACGTGAAAAGCAATATCTTGTATTACCACCACAATTTTTGTGTGGTGAAGATGTTTTTATACAGCGTAGCCTATGATATTTATTCAGACGTGGGTCGACGTACTCTTAGACCTCAATATCCCAAAAATGTAAAAAATAAACGTCCCAAGTTGATGTATTAAAAATTATAGTTCCTCTATGTGTTAGAGCAACGTTTTGTAAAGGAGAATCGCCGGTTATCTTTAAAATTACGTGTATCTTTGTTTAATTCTTTCACCACCTAAAACTTAACTACAAAGATACAATAAACCTTGCAGACGCCGAAGGCGAAAAACAGTTTACTCTTACTATAAAACGATTGCATACATATTTCGAAACGTACCAGCTGGCGTAGCTTAAAGGGAAGGGTTTGTACAGCTTCTCAACCTTTTTTTATTCCATGGACTCTTTAACCGAAGCTAAATCCCCTCAGTGACAATCTAGTTTGCAAATAAAATGTTTATTTCAGCATATTAGCAAGAAAAACTAACCTCTTACTGTTGGTACCCTTTTAATATTATTTACAAAATTTCCCCCTGCAAACACAAAATTCCCCCTAGTTGGGAATTTCCCCTCCCCCCTCCGGTTTAGAACCCCTGGCTTCGGACCTAACCAAATCTAAATCCGGCAGTGGTTATTGCATTTCATTTTGTATTTAAAAGCTGTGTATGCGCGAACGCATTGAACATGCTGGTTTAACTTTTAAACAAATCGTTTTATGAACGTGCCAAACACGGCAAACTTAACAGATTTAAATAGCTTTGGTTCCCTGCTAATGCTGTGGTAGGCTCGCAATGGTTTGTTTTGATGAGAAGCTAAAACACATCTGCGAGCAATTTGCTGATGGGGTATTTCGCTAACCGTTGTACATATTCATGGCCGACTCAAATGTGGTTCCTCGCCTCTAAACTAACCGGCAATACGTAAATCTTGATACTAAATGCACAGAACAAGATTGTAGTATGGTGTATTGGTCAAAATTGTCAAAATGCAAAAGTAATGAGGTACAACTTGGACTAAACAATACGTATTTAGACAATTAAACCACATAAGTTAGACACCTATGGAAGAATTTCTTTCGACACAAACAACAGGTTTAGTTTCAAATCCTTTTACCAACAAAAACGCATTTCCAATTTGAAACTTTGAGGTATGAAATTTCGTGTTGCTTAACACTAAATACTGTTGAATGGGTGGTTCTGCGAAATTACTACTTCTTGTGAGTAATGCGAACCGAGTAGAACGCCGTAAAGCTCTCGACACCCGCCGCCTTGGCTCGCTCATTGGCCGCTTTGGCGATCACGTGACCGTCGGCGTCGTCCAATCCCGTTACTTCAGTTCTTGTGACGAACTTAAATACAGGTGGTTGGGGGGTTTGGAAGCGCTGAAAACAT
>QXVZ01030805.1:0-10791 GCA_008931825.1 Phallusia fumigata
TTTCCTTGTTAAGATTTCCTCTCAAAAAATGGACCCCTTTAACCGGCGTCTAAGGCCAAATACCCTTCACAGGAAATCAAGTTCCTAATTAGTATATTTATGTCAGTATATTAAGAAGAGAACTACGTTCGTACGATTGATAATTTTTTTAGATTTGAATATTTATTACTGTAAAGTTATTAGTATTAGCCCTGGAATGATATTTTAATCGAATAATGAAAGAAATGTTAAACAAAATTACCCCTTTGCAAATACAAACTCCTCTAGTGAGGAAATCACCCTTCCCTCCGTAGTTGATAACCCCTGGGTTAATAGATGAAAATTTCGTTCCTCCTATTCTATTAGGCGTCATAGACTGTTTTAAAACTTACGGGCGGCCCCGACGATCGCTACAACAGCTGCAAAAATGTTGAGAATGAAAGCCACCCATCCCAGATAAAAACTGTAGCCAAACCAGTTGCTGCTGCCAAGGATGATATGCAGTCCAGTGAACACTGCACATGCGATCATCATAAACACCACTGTTGGAAACAAAAAATAATGGCTATAAACCTGTGTAAAAATTTCATTGATTGTTATTGTTTAGCGAGTTTGTAGCTTTAAAATTACTAACAGTGTGAGGTCTCCATTCAAAGTGACGTCTTTTTGACGCTTTGATTATCTTATGCCGTAATCTTAACCGACGTCAGAAAACGTTCTGTGACGTAAAATGAGGAGGTATTGTCTTACAACGCTGAAAGTTTGCAGTAGATAGTAAAAAAAAGTAAAGCGGTTCATTGCCTACAACAATGTGGCTATTACTTCAAAAAACATAGTTTTTACATTTGTGTTATTTAAGGATTGTAAAAGTAATAACGTAACAGCTAGTGTAGGAGTAAAAAAGCATAACTTCCAAAAAGCTTGTATAGAGGGAATACATTGCAATGCAAAAGTGTTTGATAGTTGCCATTGTGATCCTCAGATCAAAATGATAAAAAGGTCCAAAGCAAACACAGCGGTTGCAAAAGAGATTGTCGAAACGTTTGCCACCAAATGTATTCACTATATACAAGCTCTTTTGCAGGTATGTTTGTATTTAAGCTACTTTGAAAGTCTTGTGCTTCTAAAACTTAAGCATAATTCGAAAGTGGGCATCGCTTTTCTGTTGACCAAAAATTAGTTAAAAAATAACACACAGCCGTTGTATGTCGTTTGCAGTATTCTCGTTAACTTAAATGAGAATGTTCTGAATTAGCAATATCTAAACCTCCAACAGCCACCGCGTACACCGACGATCACTGAACAAATTATTAAAAAATCGAAATTTAAATTAACTGTCCCAAATGCTCAAAGAATAGGTCGGTATCAAACATAAGGAAACATATTTCTTAGCAATTGGGACCGTCAGTTCCTTATTTAACGATGTCGATTTAGGGGAGGTATATTCTTTGTGTTTGTTACCGACTGATTCTGTCGGCATTTGAGACTGTTCTCTCAAATTTCTAGGCCTTATGAACTTACTTGCAAGCACAGTTAGGGAGCTCGCGGCCACCTTGAGTATCTTCATGTTCTTCCAGAAGCAGAATCCGAAGCATACAAGAGCAGCGCATTGTGAGATCATGGCCATGACTCCGAACGCAGCGGTCGCTTGCTTGTAGGGGTGCAAGCTTCCTGAATAACGTTTAAAACACAATTTACAAGTTTGCTTCTATGCAGGGCCTCAAAGAAAAATCGTCCAAAGGGTGGAAACCCAATTGGGGCCCTAATACAAGCAGCGCTGTCTGTGATTCGATTTTCAGCAAGCTTACTGCCGAACCTGTGTAGCTTATTTGGTAGAGCGCCAGCCCCGGATAGGCTTCTGTCGTGGGTTCGAATCCCACCGCAAGCTAGATTTTTCAAGACCACACCTTGCTGAATAAAAATGCTTGGAAGGCTGGCTACGATTTGCAATAACGCCTCTTGCCTAGCGTAATGTAATTTATATGTGTGTGCAGTTATCGTTGGCCTGCACGAAAGCTTCACGACATATCCAAGTACAAAATATGCACAATCATATCATTTACAGTCATACAGAACAAAAATTGAAGCTAATTACTGATTTATTGTGCATTAAAATGCTTTCGGATAGTTAGAAATACACTTCTAGGTGTGTATGTGTGAACACTCCATTTAAACGGTCCTTCGTCCATGGGCCCCAAAAAAGCTCTAGCGCCTCGGAATGATGTACCTGCTGAACCCGTCGCTTATAGGCACTGGTTCAGGGGTTCTTAAGCGAATTTGAGATCAACCCTGAAGCTATCATGCTAATCATGCCGATACCCAAATTTTTGTGCGTCAGACCTGCATTTTGAGCTTTGACCAAGGCCAAAAAATGTCTCCATTGGATTCGAATGCACGACAACAGCATATTTATCCGTGGCCAATAGTTTAAATACAGGCTTTAATGAAAGTTTGAACAGATTTGTTTTGCAAAAGACGATGCCGAACAACTCCGTAGACCCAAAATTTCATCCAGTTATTTTTTGTTATTTATTTTTCTTTCCAAAGTTTTGTCATTTTCAAAAAGGAGCACTTTTACACCTTCAATGTAGAAGCAAAACACAACGTATTACATTTCAGTGGCAAATTCAGTGGTTTTGTTCTCCTATTACCAGACTCATATAACATGCATATTTGCACAGCGCTTGCAAACAATGCAATGGATATCTGGTCACGTTGTGGACTTTCAAAGCCATTTAGGGCCTGGTTTTACCATGCGCATACACACTTTAAAAAGACTTAAGCGTATAATTGCATGTATAATAACTTTTCAGTGCTTTCCATTAATCATATGCAAACCATGGTTTGTCATTTGGAATAGATTGTGTTGAGTGAATGAAAAGGCATTGTGATAGTTCCTGTCAGTCAATTGGGATGATACCAGGCACCCTGTTGTATCATATCACGTTGTTTAGACCTCATGAACATACGCAAATACCAGGACGGTGTGGGCGTGGCCGCAATGCGTAGAAATCTGGGCAACGCCCTAATTATTTCATTCGATATGCAAGGCATTAAAACGTAATCTCTTTTGAGTAAATCTTTTCAAATGTAAGCTATTTGTCGTGTGGAAAAGCGCAATGTAATGTGGTGTCAAGGAATGGTTTTAAATGTTGTATACAACTTTTCAAGTTTGGTAATTAACCCGGGTTTATCGTAAAAAGTTTCCAAGTGCTTTTCGAACCTAACCTACCAGTAGGGCATAATAGTATTTTCGTGGGGCATCCGTAGGATATGAATAAGGGGGCAATTCGAATATGAGTTTTTGACATTTACCGGGTTCTAGTGAGTCAGAATGAAAGTGTGTTGTTGCGTACGATACATATGCAGTCTGCTTACATTAACACATTTTGAGTGTATGTATGTACATGTGTATTAGGTACTTCTGTACATGTATAATTATAATTTTTTTAAATCGCAATTCGCAACTCCAGTTCGATATGGTGCTGCATAACTGCTATTGCGGGTACACAATACGCCATTGGTGTCGACATTAGCACACACTTAGTTATTCCCCTCTGCACATTTTGCATGAAAATTTGTAAAAACTGTAATTGTAACTCTATGCAACCCAAAAAGAAAATTTAGGGTTAAAATCGGTTTGAACAATTGCCCTTAAAACTTACCGACAACCGTATTCTGACAAAATCCAAGATGGCAGTGGCGGAAAATTCCAAATGATGAATTCTCATTGTAAGTCCACACAGGAGTTGCAAATGAGATCACACTGAGCACAAATGTGATGGCAAGAAGGCCCATCACTGCCGCGATGATTGGGTTCACTTTCACCATTTTTCCACAATTTTTGCTTAGAAACTTGAACTGTCTAAATGGGTGCTGAAAAGAAAATAAGAAAAAAAACATTTTGTGTCAAATTATACAAACTAATGATGCAGTCGATGATTAAAACTAAACCAAAGTGTTAGGAATGTGACATGCCACAAAATAAAATGCAAAAAAGTAAGTGAATTGGAATTGAAAACAAGTAAATAATCAGAAAACATCAAACTTAAATGAAATGTAATGGCCATTCACGCGTTCTCCAACCAAGGATAAGAATAAAAATTAAGCAACAAAATTGGAGCATCAATCAAGAAATAACAATTTGACGCATTATTATGCACGCAACTGGTTATTAATTGGAAATAAACATTTAAAAAATACTATAATATCTGTTTCCAGCACGTTAGAATAACTTAAAATGTAACTATAGACTTTAATGTGTGTTTGAGTGAGATTTCGGTAGAATTGAGATACGCGGTTTGACATAAAATTGAGATACGCGGTTTGACATAAAACACATCAAAACATTTCGGGATCTTGAGTTTTTAAGTACTCCAGATATGATCTGTAGCTCTGTGGATCAAATCCCGGGTCTATAAGGCCGCGAGTTTTGACTGGTGAGACCAATTTAAGGCTTTAAAATCTGCAGCCAAAAAGAAAAAAAAATTATCGGATTTGCAATTAGGCAGCCAGCTCAAAGGCTATGAGCAACCATTGATTCGCTTGCCAACAGATGTAGAGCAAGATGCAAGAAAAACTTTTAGAATTCTTAAAACAAACCAAAAAATTTCTTGCGCATGCAAAAAAATTTAAGTATTTTTTTCGCTTGTAGTGATCAATTTTAAACAGTCTGTGGGATCCAAAACTCGTAGAAGAAAAGCATCCTTTATCTTGATTCAAGTTAACACTATATTTTCGATTTTGAACGAGAAAAGATCCAAATTAATCACCAATTAAATATCCATTAGTTCTAAGCCTTTGCCAGTTTAGATTTCCACCTAAAACGATCCTTAAAAATTCGCTGTTAACCTAACCAACGCCCGCAACATAATAAAAGCGTTTGGCTACCGTTTGCTCTGCACTATATATACCTATTTAAAGGTGAAAATATATTCGTGTAATGGTTTGTAAAGGTGCATATATTGGCATTACGTGGGCAAATAGACGTACGTAATTATGTGTATTAAAGTTGCTAACCTGCTATTTAAAGATCGGTGTCTAAAAACGTGATTGGGTGTGTACATATGGCTTGGCCGTTAAGAGCACGTTAGCATTACGTTCTGGCATGGTATGTTTACATTGCCTTAAATATCATCGCTTGGGTAAAAGCTAGATGAAGTGAGGGCGTTGTTTGTTACATATCCACATTGCTGCAACAAAACTTTCATTATTAGAAATGACCCAAAGGTGAATTTGTCAATATCAAGAATGACCCAAAAAATGCATCTGGTTAACTGTTCGTGATTTTCTTTGTTTATGGTTGCGTTGGAAATGTAAATGCGTACTCAATGATGGTTGGTTTTATTAGTGACGGGTCAACAGTTGTTGCGCCCTTTTTTCTTTTACCGCGACAAGCAACTATGCGCCGCTTTTCCGGGTCATTCCTGATAATGACAACAGCGTTTGTCGAAACGCAGAAAATGTTTCGTACACAAGAAATAGATTGTATATTTTATTGGGAACTTTTTTACGCATTTGTTTTAAAAATGGAGCGTCTGAACTTGTGAACCACATAAAACTGAAAATATTTAGCACTGCAAACCTCATGAATTGCACAACAATACTTGGCTGTTACGTCGCAAATATAGCAAGTGGCTGAATGTGTAGCAATTTCTAAGAAAGTTTAATTTGGTTATGCTCATACATATACATTTAATGGTTTATTACTTATGATGCTATGTTGTATACTTTACCAACATTATGATGCGCCACATTAAATAGTCAAATGTTCCCCTCCCCTGTCGTAAAGTAAACATTTGGTGGTTTTACCACATTTTTGTTTCTACCTTCTCCGCAAACACAGTCTTTCTAATAACTCAGAAAATAAGTTGCGTTCCACACACACATACACTTTAGTAAAGCGGCATGCCAATTTATTCGTGGTTTTCGCAGATGAAAGAATACATTATGCTTTCAGCTATAAGTGTTATATATTCAAATACAAAACACAAGTAGAAGCCAACTTTTAGCACATACAAATTCAAATACTTTCAAATAAACACGATTTCCACAAAAAATTTTTTCAATAAATTTAAATAAAAGACAATTATATTAATTTGGTTTGGCATTTTTTCCAACATCATGTTATGTGATCTGAATTGCGTATTAAATAGTTATATATTTCACACAGTTACGGACAGGTATTAATTCACTTGGTTATAGAGGTAATTAGTTGTAATGTTCTTATGCGACTATAAATCAGGTAATATAGGAGGGTAAGCACACAATTTGGTTATTGTTCCCCATTAGTCCTCGATTTTGTCTACAAAACAAAACAAAACAAAAATATTAAATGCACTGTAAATGGTGTGCAAAGCAGAGAGAGGGGGCAAATAACGAAATTAGGTTGTAGGTAACTGCTTTTTTAGGTACAAACGTGTGTTTCGCCTAACACAATGCACTAGTTTTTTGCGCTTTTGCTTTTTTGTTTCAACAATTTAGTTAAGCTTTTTCAAAATGCTGATAAAACAAATAATAAATGATAAAACTAAAATGCAGTGTGGCAGGTATGTCCACGGTTGACTTATTGTTGACGCATGACGCAATTACGCTAAATTACACTAACTCGCATATTTTGTCATCAATACAAGAAACCGAATCGTATTTAATACTCACGGGCTGCCCCAACTATAGCCACGATTGCTGCCAAAGTGTTGAATATGAATCCGACCCATCCCAGCCAAAAGCTGTATCCAAACCAGTTGGTACTGCCAAGCAGGATATGCATACCAGTAAAGACCGCAGAAGCAATCATGGTGAAGATCACTGTAGAAGAGGGATATTAAAGCCTTATAGCTATAAATGGTTTTCACAAAATCTTTTAATGGTAGATATCTGTATGTCGGTCGTCGCTTAATTTTAAAGCCTTACGTTACATATGTGAATTACGTGCTTGTGCATATTTAATACTGCGATCTACCCTTAAGCGTTCACGCGGGCCAACGATTAACGGCACACTTATATATATAAATCATAGTACGCCAGGCCTGCAAGAGGCGTTATACCAAATCATCACAGTGGGCCTTACATTAGGTGTAAACGGTTCTCGCAATATCTTCCTGTACTCAATGTTGGCTGTTGGTGTATTAACTCTATGCAAAAAGCATTGTAAATCTATGTTTCAGACACAAAATCAACCAAGATTTGTGGGCTATTCACCTTTATATCTTTTTTAACCCTGTTTTTTTTTTTTTTTAAAGAGTTACAATTCCCGTATGTGCGAAAACAGTATGTCTTATAGAACAACCTGTTTGTTTTTAAAGCACAACTTCACCATAGCGTTACGGGTGATGTTAAATAAGCAAGATTTACTTAATCAATCCAGATTAAGATAATAACCCGAAAAAGCTAATTTTATTTTTCAACCAGCAATTGTGATTGTTTTTATACTGTCTTGTCATCTTTTATCATTGCTGGCGGAACACAGCATGATGACAATTCCAAATCTTTTCCTAATATTTTGTAATCAGCTGTAACCCATACCTGGGTAAATTTGTAAGTATCTTCCAATTCATGAAGTTTTACTACATTTGAGCAATGCCGCTAAAGTTTCTCGCCCAAAAAAACACAAGAAGCCGAGGCAAGATTAGAACCCACAACCTGGCGATAACATTGTCAAACGACAATAAAATACAGTCAAACCAACCTATGCAATATTTATGTTTCATTTCGGATTTCAATTCAATTATACTTTATTGACTTACTTGCAACTACAGTGCAGGAGCAGGCCCCGACTCTCAGCATTTTCCTGTTCTTGAAGAGGCAGACGAGGAAGCAGATGATGGCCACGCCCTGGCAAATGATGCCCATGATGCTGAATGCGCTTGTGGCCTTCTTGTACGGATGCACATGAGCTGAAACGGTACCGACAGATAATGTAAGATTTTTAATCGCACATTTTGTACAAGTTATTTGGAAAATGTTCAAGGTCCGAAATGTGCGCAGTCGATTAAAAGCTATTCAATGATTTCTTTGTTTGCTGGGGCGCCCAGACGCTTTTTCACTTAGTAACTCTGCTCACATACCTAGGTGAAAAATCGAGACCAAACAAAACCATTTGGAGTCCAACTAATTGCAATTTTTTGCTTACTAATTGTAGTAAAGACTACAAAATGAAAATCTACACAAGCACATGGGAAAAGGGAATTAGCATGTTCAGCACTTTGGTGTTAATATATTTCATACAAGTGAAACAGTTGTGACCCAAAATAACCAACTGCTTAGCACTTCGATTTCAAACTGTTAAGCAACGAATTTTAATAGCTGTATCCCTTGGTGTGGGTTTGGCCGTTTTTTGTCAGAAACTTCGGGTTGCACAGTAACCCCTGGAACTGGAAGCTTTAGTTTGTGTTAAGAGCCGCCCTTCCCGCCCATATGCTGATTTGGATTAAATTGCGTCTCGAATAAGGACATTAAATAACACGATGATAGTTTGTACCCTATGGAGCAGCACGTTTTATTTTGCTATTTTATCACGCCGAGTATGTCTAATGAACATACGCAAATCGATTGGGCGTGGTCCCATAAGGATCAGCAGTGCATGCCGTGCAAAAACTAAAGGGTTTTAAACATTGACTTCACTGCTGGGCCTATAAGGAGTGGAAAATGACGTCACAATGCTTTTTGAATGGACATGTATTTTTACATGACCCTTCCGTATTCGAACAAGGGTGCAATATTTATGTTAACTTTGCACCAAACCAACTTTGGAAAGTCGCAGGAAAAAAAACAATTTTTAATGTACTGGGCGAAATAAACCTGTTTGCTTTATGATTCTAACGTTTCTCTACAACGTAAGGCGGTGTCAGTAATGAAATGATTTTTTAACATGTTGCTAACTGCATGTCTGATGCAAACCCTATTTAATCCCTATCATGACTTTACAAACATAGACTGGAAAACAGTTTGGGCCAGTAAGTGTATTATCAATAATGTACTTAATTTGGAAACACAAGACCAAGTTAAAAAGTAGATGAGATAAAAGCATAACTACCATAAAACTTGCACATAGTGAATACATTGTAATGCAAACGCTTCGACGATCGCTGGTGCCATCATCAGTACATGCACATTTGTGTTTTAACTTAAATTAGGAACACAGGATACTGAATTAAAGAGTAGTTTATTTAAACCTGACCTCTAATCGTAAGATTTTTATCATTTTTTATCTCTACATCTCTTGCACCTTGTTTTCACCGTTCTGTTACTTCATGACGTCACTAATTGCGTCACGTTTTTCCCCCCCTATCGTCATTATGTGTTGATGATGACAGCAGTGATTTTTGAAACGTTTACAATAAAAAGCATTCACTATATACAAGTTCTCTGGCAGTTATGTTTTTTATTAAAAGCCTGGTCCTGGCAGTTTTTTGCTGCTTTGCTGCTATGCAGCATAAAAATCAGTAAAGTCAATATAACATAACAGCTTTGCTTACGAGTTGTCATGCAAGTTCCGAGGTGGCAGTGTCTGAATAGGCCGTGAGTGGCATTTTCATTCACGGTCCATACCGGTGTAGCCACTGATACGATTGTAATCACGAAGGTAACCACTAGCAGGAACAGAACCACAGCGAAGATCGGGTTAAATTTTGCCATTTTGTCTCTGAGTTAGAAGTAACTGTGACACTTGGTAGTTTCGATACTTTGAGCTGCAAAACAAAAGCAAGTCACTAGTAATAGGAAATTGTGTGGTCATGAATTCGAAATCACAAAAATTTGTATGATAAGATATGAAACAATTGTATAGTGTGCTGGCATAAAATAACAGATTTAAACTGACAAAAAAGGGCTAAAAGGGCCAAATTTCAACGGTATTTGAACGAAGTTTGTTTAATATTGTATAACAGTTGTTATTAGGGCCACTGGCATTGCCTTCTATGATTACGCCTCTTCATAGAGAGGTATTCTGCCAGAGGAATTCCCCTAATTTCACTACACGTTTTCACACATTCTGGCTGTGGATATAATGTAATGTTTGCATCTTCGTGGTTTGGTAACATATTATTAACACGCTGTCTTTATTTATTACAAAGTTAAGGTTGGATCGTTTGAGCATAGCATAGATTATACATACACCATTGTAAAGCCTAGTATTACAGCATTACCGGCCTGTACCCCAATATAAGCATTTTACTTAAAATATAGCTTGATTTGTTGGTACGCAACTGCCTTGTCTTTTCAAGGTTGTGCGTTCTAATCCCACTGCTGTTGTGAAGCGCCCGTTGTTTATAACCGGTAAAGCCGTTAGGTTTGCCGTAACCAAAATAACCAAGTTGTCCGTTTAGATTTTATTACGTATTTAGACAGGTAATTCGACGGCGCGGTCATTGTGAGAATAACCTGTTGTGTTTTCCACAAAAGTAAACGAACTAAACAAACCTGCAGTAAATTCTACATTGTTTTATGCAGTCTACAACGACCTTAACTGCTAAAGACAAACCACCCGCTCTTCAAATGCAACTAACTGAATAAACGATCCTACCAGACTCTACGGCTTTCGTTAGATACGTAACGTGCCTGGAAAAAATGTCAAACTTCAAGGCAAACTCCAACGTGTTAGGCAAAGGAATGTCGCATGATTTGCTATTGACATTCGCGTGGTTATATTGTACGAAGATTTTTGTTACTCAGTGAAACGAAATAAATTTAGCATTGTGTATCTGTTTTCGGCGTGGTGATCGTTTTAGTGCTTTTGTTTTGTAATCTTTGCTATTACCTAACTACAAAGATGGAGGTACGGTACGCCACCCTTTATCCAGTTGTCTTTGGTAA
>QXVZ01030816.1:0-16745 GCA_008931825.1 Phallusia fumigata
TCAAAAGCGTGTCGTGCATTAACTTGATGTATCTTACTGTGTTTTGTAAATAGTTGCTGATAACTACAATATCGAAACAGTATAAATTATTAGTTTTTTTAGGATAACACCTCAATAAGTTTGATTTTTCCCAAATTTCTTGGTTACAAGTTTTGTCGACATGATAATTAGTTTTCAGGCCAAGAGAAACACATGGCTGACCGCACTGTCCTTGTTAAACTGATACTTCAATGCCATAAACATAAAACATACGTGACAGCCTATCACTAGCCATCCGCAACAACATTTACATGTGGTAAATTTGTTCTGGAATTCCTTTTAAAGTTACCAGTAATAGTTATATTTCCACAAAACTGCTGTAAACAGGCGCAGGCAACAACTAATGAGACAAACAAAAAACTTCCGATCGGACTGTTCCGATCGGACCTCCTCGCGAGGAGGTCCGCTAAAACGGTGAAAAATTCGCCGAGTCATGCTTTTTCGGGTCCGATCGGACGGCAAAGGCGGAAAAGTCCGATCGGACCAACGGCCATGGAAACAGGATATTAGTTTGCATCACGGGGAATACCCTTTTTTCCTTGATCGCCCGGATGTTCAGTTAACCGGAACGTGACATTGATCCGATAAAAAACCTTGGCCATTTTGAGAGAATCAAAAAGCAAACATGAATAATTCCTCGCCTGATATTTAATCTCAGATACAACTGTTCAAATTTAGAGGAAACTATTACGCGCAAAATGCATTTTCATTTGATTCGGTAAAGTAAGAAAGCTATGTGCGTTAAAATATGTACAGGCAAATACGCATTGGAGCCAGGAACCTCCATAGAAGTTCCAACTACTTGCATTTAGGAACAACTGTGCCGATTTTTAGAAAATATTAGGCGAAGAACTGTATTTCTTTTTATCATTGACATCGTCAAAATGACGCTACGGTTGACTGAACATCCGAGCAACGAACTAAAACAGGGTATTCCCCGTAATACAAGCTAGATTCTTGTTTGCTAAAGAAAATGGAATAGAAATAGATCTTCCTTTTTTACCGTCACGATTTAAGCACACATCAGCCTATTGGTAATAAATAATTACAATCTTTGCTTGTAACTTAATTCATACTTTGTTTTGTAAGTTACACGCAAATTAATAAAATTTTATTTTTTGCTTTATAAATTTGCATTGAAAATGGGATTAGTTTTGCATCAGTCCTAACTCCTAACACTGTCTTTTAATCTCATATTTCCTACACAGCAAAATTGCTTGATTTACTCTGTGCAAAAGATAAACAGATGATAACAAAGTAGCTAAATGGCCAAATCTGAACAGGAAGTAAATGATGGTTTGGAATTAAAATGTTGGAGTGACTTGTCATTCACTCAAAAATGGGTATTTGATAAGGGAAAAAGGTAAGAATGAAATACAATAAAATTTGCTTTAATAAACAGTTTTTATATTTTTTTGATAGTAATACGTTTCTTATTTCAGAAAAACGATTTCTTCTTGAAAAACTTGATAGTCATTACCAAACAAACTGGAAACTTGTGCGAAAATATGTTCCACCAATTCTTCAAAGGGGTTTCATTATTCAGGCAAGTCATATTCACATTTTTATGTCAACCTTAGCTGGCAAAATACCTTGTGAATTTAACTTTTTCTTTTTTGTCTATTTTATTTTCTTCCAGTCTTTTTTGCATCTATTTAAGCAGGGCAAGCAAAAAGTTTGTTAACTGTTGTGGAATTTTTCCAAATCTTTTATAACACAAAACGTTTAACTGCATGAACATCATGTTTTCTTGTGTAACTACCTGGTGTTATACCAATAATAATCCTCTTCAAATTAGCAATACCACATAGCAATAGTAGTTCAGTTGGGGACCACCAGCCTAGCAAAAGATTTTGTTGTGTGTTTCCACCCTTATCTTGGTGCATGTGAATCAGGCCCATTTGGTAAAAACTGTGTTTCAAAGGCTGCTGGAAACTTAAGACCAACTGACTTAAGAGAATATTTGGTAAATTTGGAAAGGCAATCAGGCATAAACACGGATTTTTTGCAAAGCCACAGTTTCCTCCACCAAGGAAAAGTTTATAGTGATGTATGACCGAAAAGTAGGTAAGTATAGTAGCCAAATAGGTTTCAGAATAACACTAGAATTATGACAGGGCTGATATGATCAAGTAAGTTTT
The DNA here is from genome assembly GCA_008931825.1 of Phallusia fumigata. NCBI lineage: Eukaryota > Metazoa > Chordata > Ascidiacea > Phlebobranchia > Ascidiidae > Phallusia > Phallusia fumigata. The sequence goes on from QXVZ01030816.1 coordinate 2,181, forward strand.
CATATAATTTTTTATTGATTCGTAGCATGCAACTTGCTGTTGTTTCTTGACTTTTTCTGAAATAACAACAAGGAACTATTGCCTGCAGTGTACTTTTAGACAAGAGTGCTAAATTTTATGAGTAAAATAGTTATGGCAGGGGAACCATTTATTTATGCAATGAACAATCAGGACTAAGATAAATTTGGGTGAAACCGACCCTGACATAAACACAGGAGTGAAAAAATGGCTGTAAACCTAATGTCAAGAAAGGTAGCATTGAGTTGTCAACTTTCAATAGTTTATGTTGAAATGAGTCTTGTAATTGTTAAAAAAGTTTTGTCTTTTGTTTGTTTGGATATGCTTGTAAGGGTAGAAGTTTAACAAATCAAATAAATAATTTCAAACAAAAACTCACAACTTCTTGCACATTTATTGGATTTTCTGTTGAGAATAATTGAAACTCATATAACAAAAACACACAAAAATATGAAATAAAAATGACAACAAGTTTGTTGATCGGTTCTATTTAAGTTTGTGACCTGATTTTGTTCCTACTAACATGAGTTACTAGTTATTATCCACTTTTTATTTTTACAGATACTGAATTTTTCAAAGCTGAAATTGAAAAAACAAAGTTCGAAGACAGTTTTCTGAAGGTTAGTAAACTGATCGCCAAACAAACAAAACAATCAGATTACAATGGTTGTTATATTTTAAGGTAGTAAGCTTGTTTGAAAGCGATTGTGTAAGATTGGAAAATCTATCTACGTTTGTCACTGATTTTGAAATTTTAGAAGAGTTTAAAAAGGTTATAGACTGTCAGATCACATTTATCAAAAGATGTAGCAACAAAGTTGCATTTGTTTACCCGGGAAACTACAACGGTATTTATAATTGTCTTTTGTTTAGTTTTATTTGTTTAAAAAATTTGATAGTGTTAATGTATCATTGATTTCAGTGTGTTTGTTGGCGTCCATTCAAACCTTCTGTTCCTTACGATGTAATGGAATTTGTTCATCATTCACCCGAAGTGTTTGACGCTTTGTCCAAAAAGTTCACCGAAGTGAAAGTGGAATTAACTAAAAAAACAAGCCAACACTGTCCATGGCTTTTCCATGTATTATGTGGTGACATTTACGCTGCCTCAAAATAAGGTAAGCACAAAAACTCACTTTATTTTAAACAGTTTTAGATGCATGTTTTATAGATAACATTTAATATCAAACAAATGCATTTTTTGGCTACATCACCACACATGTAATAGTTTTTCTTTCATTTTGATTTTGTTTTTTCTTTTTGAATTTTTTTATTTTAGGAAATGAAGTTGAATTTTTATTTTAGGAAATGAAAGAGATGTATTGCAAAAACAGGCAAGAGTTTGAAGAAAATTGTTTCAAGCGGTTTCAGGACTTTCTTTCCCAGTTGTCTACCAAAACTGAACATTTTGATTTTACTGCCATCACTACAGTACGATCGAATACCGGTTGGGACCAAGACGATGCTGATTTAATCATGGTTCAAAATGATTCCCAGGAAATGGTACAAGCCTTTGTGAGGTAAATAGTAAAAACATTTTTGTCAAATATTGGTTTGATATCTAAGAAGTCAGGTATCTCGGACTCATTAGGAGCAAAATGCATTTAAGGGCAGTTTTCCCTCCGCGAATAAAATGAAGGCAACGAACACATCATTATTCACGTCACAGGTGGAATGACATCATTAAGGGTGACGTCACAGTATCGGGATATCGAAATCAGATCGACAACGTCATCAAAACTTTGAAGGTTTGGTCAGTTTTGTCTAACTTGTTACCCATCTTAAAGTTTAACTTAAATTGTAGTGAAAATAAATCAATAACAAACTACTAAGCAGTTATAAGTGGAGAAAAAAACCATAAGGTTTAGTGCCAATGGAGTGCGTCAGTCCAAGCATCTAATCATTACACAGCGTTATTGGCTGGTACTTTTAACAAACTGGCTTTAAATTCTGCAGATACTAGCAGCTTTTCAAGCTAAATCACGTGCTTCTACGTCATCGGTAAACCAACGTCATTACCATCAAGGGGAAACCCTCTCATCCAGCTATCAACATCACAGTTGAAAATCAATGGGGTTGAGAGCTACTGCCTACATGATTAAGCTGACTGCTTGTTTTGAAAATAATACACAGCAAAAAACATGCTGTTAGGATTCTCTGCTGTTCAAAACGTACTGGTCGAGTTTAAAGTGTTGATTGAGACTTTTTCAAACCTTCAACAAGAAAATAGTTTTTCTGTAAATTTGAACATTAACCTTCGCTTCACTTTACGCTAACTTTAAGATATGTACTATGTGCAGAGGTTGAAGTGTTGCAAAACTCATTGGCAATGTCAAAACGCCTAGCGCAGCTTACAGTGGGACTTTTGACCTTGGATCCAAGCAAAATAACCCGCCGTGTCAGTAACAAAATACAAATTAGCCTACAAGTATGCGCACAAAAACGGATTAAGCAAATAGGCATAAGGGAAGAGGCAAATTCCGAGTCGGCCAAAGGGTAAAGTAGGTGAAAGGAAAAAATCAAGTGAAGGCCCCAAAACCAGAGATCAAGTAGAGAAGCGAGTTTGTCACGAAGTACGTCAATGAATCTGGAGCTAAGAGCTACCGGAGCATGAAGCCAAGGAAATATCGGGTCAGGAAACGAAGAAAAAACAGAACAATGACAGAAATCGAACCATCTCTGATAGGGTCAAATAAAAAATCGTTACACCACAATGGCATGTTCTACAAACTGTGTAAATTTCATACAATTCGGACATTGTTTGATAATTTGTTCCAGTTTGAGGCTAGCTGAGTAACTGCTGGGCCTGACCACCTGACCTGACCGAACGTGCATTAACATTTTATGGTGATTGTTTCAGTGGTACTGCGCCGCTATGATTCTGTTTTCACAAAGCGAAATCCAAATCAGATCCAACCATGGGAATTTCCCTGTTTCATTTAGGAAATGTTCAGTCAACCGAAACGTCATAAAACGCACATAAGTTTTTTTGGTACGTGGTGACGAAATGAATCAAAGAAAATACACTAACTCAGTCCAAGAGCTCGTACGAAATCTAGAAAGCGTGTTCAGCGTAAGTCTTTTGACATTGTGTAAATAATTTTTGTAGATATCTAAGCAAGTGTTACTTAACTAGCAAATTTACATTTATGAACACAGTTCACTTTTAAATAGTCTAGAAAGTTACACTCCAACACATCTCTGATAATGGCAGCAGCACTTGTCAAAAACGTTTTCCACCAAATCATTTACTTTTGTCTTCATGGTGAAACAGGTTTATCCTGGCCACACAGTTAAATTCACCTACCCTTGTTTAACATTTCCAGAACCAGAGCAGTGCTGCAGCGTCTTATAGCAAAGAAGCCCTGATTTCAAGAATTGATGATGTCATATTCAAGCAAAGAGGGGATTGGATCACTTCTCATCAGGTTTTTATGTTTCTTTTGTTTGTTTTATTCTTCTCTTTGCTGGTACAGTTTCACCAGACTGGTTAAGGACCATAGGGTTTCCTTTTTTAGTGTAGTTGTGGGGATATTGCAATTTTCAAATATTGCCTTGCCATTTTGTAAGTTTGGTTCATGGAAACACCTTTTCAGGATATTGGTCTGCAATTAGTATTAAAATGAGTGTAATGTTTTTAAATTTACTTGAGAAAAATGATTCGGACATTTCAGACTTACTTTTCAACATTCAGGCATTAACACCTTTGGAAGAACTGGAGCTGATAGATGAGTTAGGTTTGTACTTACAAGAACAGAAACATGAGTATGTGCGCTACCGAATTTTTGAAGCTCTGTTTTCCATGGCACGGGAAACTGCTTTAGAATACAGGTAAACTCAGTATCTTAACAACTCTGAAAGGGTTGTGACTACTTTAAAGGGCTTGAGTTCAGAATGCATTGTTTTATGTTATGGCAATACAAGCTTGAATTAGGTGCTGGATACATGCTTGATAGCTTTTTTGTTTCTTGTTGTAGACGAGATATTTTATGCAATCTTGTGTCACTAGCCGTTGTATCAAAGTCCGCTGCCACATTGGAATGTGCTGCTTTGTGGATGAAAGTAAGTCAAAGAAACTTAAAGAATCTTAAATAAAGTTTTTTGGAATCAACCGCTGGTTCACAACAGAATTTTTTTTACCTATTTTGTATGATGTACCTGAGAAAAGGGACTGTTTTGCCATGTATTCAAAATAGGAAATACGATGCTGAAATAAAAAAACATGCCTAGCACAGTTTTTATTGGTATGAAAATTGATTTTTACTTGATACATTGTTTTTGTTTGTCACAGAGCACAGAAAAATCTCATGTCATTCATTTGGTTTTGTCACTGGTAACTGACTACTGTGTACTTCAACACAATGGGGCAAGTGACCTCAAAGCATGCATTGATATCAGTCCACGATTTTGCTGCCTTTTCATGATTGCTCTGACCTCTCATTACACAANCAGCTTTCCAAGGAAAATGGGCTTGAGGAAGAGAAATGAAACAACTTATCAAACAGCCCTCAAGACAAACTACATCTTGTCTCAATAAACAAACGTTTATGTTTATACATCTTGTACTTGTTAAAAACATGTTTTTGGTTAAATGACAACCAATTTCAATAAATACAAAAGGTACTTCCGACATCTGCTTTTCGAGTGGACAAGATATTTGAGGGTAATTTCCACCGATGCTTTTCCTCTCTTGGTCAAAAACTCATCATAATTTAATCCCCCATCCATGCATATCAGAAAGGTTTGAACTTTCTTGCATCTCTCATTGATTTAATTTTTTGTTTATCCTCCTCAAATTTTCTCCTTAGCTCTGCTATTTCTACATTTACAAAAGAAGAATAATTTAAACATACAGTGTAGCATAAAAGACCATTGATTGTTGCATTAAGTTTGCACAGGAAAGGTAAACAGTACCATTCCCCTATTTGTCTGTATTGCTTTTCATGGTAGCATGGTGACAATGGTTAAATACAGCAGAAAATGTTTGTCATGGCACCAAGGAAAACAAAAACAGTGTACAGCATTCATATACTCATTTGAGCATGGACCCACATGTTTTCTTTCCAAGCACCAAGCACCTAATGTTAACACTCGGTGCGTATTATGGCAGTGATGCATATTCAATGCAATAAAATAGTTAACCATCTCTTTGCTACTGTAGATGTAACAAGATACATTTTTTTGTGATTAAACTTGCCAAACAAGGGATTAAGCACATAATGTTTCTAATGTCATCAATAGTTAGACCTTTACTTATCATTATCTGATGTTAGCAGTTTTTGGGTTAAGGCTAACTTAGGCTCATGCCTAAAAGTCTGTTAAAAGCACTAAAAACAACATAATTATCAAAAAAAGTTGCACTTACTTTCTCGTTTGGATTCACGAATTTGGTAAGTGTACACATTTAATAGTTCCTGGAAGGAAAAATAAATCTTAGTTGCATTATTTGCTTTCATGTGGATTTTTTTCACTAACCCTATCTTTTCTTTTCCGTTTTTCTCTTGCTTTAATTTTAATTTCTCTGCTTTCAGAACGACCAAAGCCGGGGTTGCGACCTCTTTTAGTAACTTTCACCCAACCCTCATCATCTGGAACACCTTCATTTTCCAATTCTTTCTGTTCCTCCTGAATGCAGCAAAGAGCTAGAGTTTTAGGGCAAGCACAAAACTACTGAACATGCGTTGGTTGAAAAATAAACAACAAAATTTTATTTATGTTTGCTTCATACTAATTTAGGGATGTAAAAGCACTACAACACAAAGGTAGATTTATGTAAAAGAACTATTGAGACTAGTGTACAATCACTGATAAGTTGTGTGCACTGGGTGTAATGTAAACATTCAAGGCTGATTTTATACCTCTTCCACTTTTGCATCATATGAAGACATAAACTTGTCCACCTCTTCTTGAAGCTTTTTACAGTCTGGCCATGATCTCACATATTCCAAACACCATTCTGTTTTGCAACATTTTTTCATTAAATATTCAAAAATGTGATTTTTGTGAGACTCTGAGCTTGGGTCATTTGGATTAGGGCATTAGTACTAAATCAATCAAGCACATACTTTTTATTCCTGTTGGTATTTCTTTTCCTTCAGTTGACAGTACATGGACAGTGTCTGATCCACACTTTTTCAAAGCTTTTGTAACAGATGCCTCCTCCTCATAAGATATGTATGCCACATGGAACCCACTAACTGGTGGTTCTGGAAAAAACTTAGTTACCTCTGAAGATTTTGGTTTAATATTCCCAGGCTTTTTTTGCACATGGATGGATGAAATTTTTCCACAGTCTCCAAACAGACGTCGAAGACATTTCTAAACATACAACTAATGTTACAGCTATTGCAAACAAATATTACACTCACAAACATATTGTTCTAGTCTAAAAGTGTTTTTCTTTTTTCATGTCAGCACAAAAAGGCCAATAGCAGCAAGGACATTAGTCAAGAAGTGTCACATAAAATATATACCTTCATGCCTGTTTTATAATAAATCTTATTTGTATCAGTATCTTGCATACAAATGTTAGCCTTCTAGATTGACTAGCATTTAAACACCACAGAATCAAAGTATCACTTTATACCACAGATACAAACAGTGTCACAGATATGATTTAAGTTGAGTTTATTTCGCTTGGTGAAAGAAACATAGCGACACAAAAGCACTAAATCAATCACCAGGCCAGAAATAGCTGCGCAACGTTAAAACATTAGGAGGCGCAAAAATGTTAAGGGCACAATTGGTGGACTGGGGCTTAAAGAAAGTGAGTATAGTGCAATATGGGAAAAAATATAAAATCATTGCACAGGTTTACTGTTTCTGTTTAAATTATTACTGTATCCATAATCACTACAGTTTTTATGTACCAAACAAATTTTATTAACTTTCATGTTGTACCTCATCGCAGTAAGGCGGAACGTTAAGAACCATCAAGGTAGAATCCATTTTCACGTCGGAATTTTGTGATTTTCTCACATTGTGTTGTTTCACATACAGGGTATGTCCTTCAGTGCATTTCTGGTCAAACTTGACTTTCAACACGGAGACGGTTTGTTTCATGATGAAACTTTCTGCCTAATTTTTACCTTAAACACAGAATTTTGCATTAAATGAAACTATTTCTGGAAGCTTGATGATGTCAACAAAATACACGTGGACGTACCACTCATCCATCGTGCGTAGAAATCAAATCAGCTATTTCTGCGTGTTTTTTGACTTGTCAAAGTGGACAAAAAATGTATTTGAGCAATAGAACAACCTTTGCATTCCTTATTAATATTTTTGATTTTAATTGTCCTAACTTTGTTACAGTGATGAAAATGTTTAATTTTAAACTTGTTATCTTGTTTATACAACTACCCAGCGGTCGCCCTGGTTAGTAAATCATTTAACAATTTTCGGTTACCTCTCCACAAATTTGTTTGCCAGTTTATAATAAAACAAAAGCAAAATTAAAAGAAATCAAATTGTATGTAATCATTCATGCATGAGTACATGTCACGTGACTGTAAATAATTGACGTAGTCATAACAACAAGAAGCTAGCTCTGTTTGTTATTTTGTGTAATTCGGGGTACTTTTTGCAGGAACGCACAACAATGTAGACTTTTTTGTTGATGAGAAAAGTACAGATGGAATTGTCTAAACGCAACAAAGTTTTTGATATTTTCTTCTGATATTTGCTTAAATTGTGTGTCAAATACAGTAATGTTGTTTTATTGTACAACTTTTTTATTAGAAATTATAATGGTATGACGTTAAAATCCTACAATAAATTGTGTTTTAAAACTTTATACAATGGCGACTGTGCAACATGCAAACTTTATACAATATGGACGTCGAACTGGAAAACCAAAATCAGCTCAAAATCGCCCAGGTAATTAATCTTTTGGTTTGTGTAACTAAAAACACCAATCTGTTAATAATTGTTTTTTACACAGTGAGGAAGAATGTTGTTAAGTAGTTGTTAATTACAGTGACCCTACAGTTAAAAAAATTGATCAAAATTAATGGGTGATCATTATGTCAGCAAACAAAATTTTGTGAAAAATCTGTTTCCCCTTTTTGTTTTTTAGCATCACAACAAGTGAGTGAAAACGAGCAACAACAGCAATTTCCAGCAGGAATCAATCTACCAAGTGAAGCAGATCTAAGACAGGTAAAAAAGAATATTGTTTCATTTTGTTTCTTCGTCTAGAAATTCGAGTGATTAATTTCCACTTTGCATTTGATGGGTCAATTAAGACTGCTCTTTACTTTTTTCCAGTAACAGAACATAAGCAGCTTCATTGAAACCAAGAGAATTTGATTTAATGTTTGATTCAAGTTAAACACAAATTCGCAAAACTGTATTTTAAAATTAAATTTGCAAACTGTAATATTAAAATCAATTTTGCAAAACTGACATAGTACAAAGCAGGAACCATTTTACCTATAATAAGCATCAATTACTAATTAACTTTTCACTGGGTATGCAGGTATTAAACAAAAACAACAGTGAGAAATGTAATTACCAACTTTTGATTACAGGTCAAGGTTCTTCCCCGAAATGAATGGGATCGAATTCAGTCAAGTCTCTATTCTAAGGAGAGGGAAATGGAAAATATGCGACGGGCTCGTGAGGAAGGTGAAGCACTACATGCACAATCACAAGATATAGTGAAGCACTGGTCAAACACAATCGCGGTAAGCAGTGTGGTCAGAGTCCAAGTTGAAGTCTTTGTACTGTACATGGAGAATGGAGTTCAGTCATGCAGTGACTATATCATTAAGATAATTTAAAATTTAAAATCTGCCATTTTGTGGGGTTATTCTGCCAAGCTGCAGCCCGAATCCAAGATTTTTGGGGTACTAGAAGGCCATGCTAATTTTCCACTTACAATTCTGTTTCCTTAACTAGTAGTAACAGTTCATGACAAAAACACAAAAGCATAATTTCTCATTAGTAGTCAATTTGTGAAGGGGCTGCAGATTGACTACAAAGACCCAAGTCAATTATTTTGCTGGATATGACACAAATCACATTAACTCAAAAATTATGACAAGAATCCGAACAAGTTTATAACACCCACAATAAGCTTTTCCTAATTAACAATCAGGGGCAACGACTAAAAAAGCTTGAAGCAAGAAAGCTAAGAGAAGAGAAAGAAGAAGAAAGCCGAGTTCAGCTTGACCTTGATGAAGCAAAGTTTCAAGCCACCAAACGAAGAGATGCGATTGATAAAGCAAAAACTATACAATACTTCCAAACAGACAGGATTAAAGGTTTTCATGTAAGTAAATATAGACCCTGTATTTTTTGAGTAGCATTCTTTTTAGCAAATACTTTGACCACCAACACAATGGGTTTACTCAGGGAAACAGCGATGCATGCCCAATAAACATGGAGTAAAACACATTATGTGCCTGTGGTCCATGATCCGGTAATATGTACCCCCAGTCTTATTGATGCCTTTGTTTCCTTTTTATGTTGGTCTAATTGCCTATGTTAAATTGCAATTTTTTTAAGTAACTTAATTGTCTATTTAGCTTGCCGGAATAAATGTAAAAATGTTAGGTTAAAATTTTTTGTATGTTTTATTTGATATGGTTTTACAGAACTCAAGGGATTTGTTTTGAAAACAATTGCATTCAGAAGTTTCAACTTTTAATTTTATTTCCAATACATTTATGCTTAACTTGCTCAGGGTGCTCTTCTGCTTACTGAAGTGCTCAAAGAAAGAGATGCCCAAATCGAACTTAAAAAGCAGAAAGAAGCCTTAACTGTTGGTAAAGACTCGGAGCTTGTAAAGATGTACAGGTACGAAAAAAACTAAATTTACAGTTCTTGGTATTTTTAATAGAAAAGCACAGGCCAGTATAACAGGCTGGTTTATTCCCTAGGCCATTGTCCAATAAGCAAATTTTTAAGGCCAGGTTTTTGTTAACTGGCCCCAAAATAAACTTCTTAGGCTAGCCAAGTAAACAAGAAATTTGATGGTATGCAGCCCCTAGGTGTACACAACATTGTATTGAATGGCATAATAAAGGCCTGTATACTACCTTTGGTATCATTTATTTTTTGCAATAATATAAAAATAAATCAGGGTGAAATATCTGAGTTACAAGAGGCCAAAAGAAACATATTTTTAAATCACATTTTTAGTTTCAAATCACAACAGAAAAATGTTGAAGTGTTTGTTGTGAATATTTTTGCTTTTGTCATTGAAATATAGTAATGTGTACAAAATGTAATGCACATTTTTTTACAGAGAGCAGTTTGAACAAGGCATTAGGGACGACCAACTCAAAGCAAAACAACGTTATGAGGAAAGAAAGAAGGTTTCTGAATATCAACAAATGCAGTAAGTAATGGCAATTATAACACGCCCTGGGTATTTTTTACAAATGGGAGCAGGGCATTAAAATTTTCCACATTTTGAAATAAATACAAAACACTCGTATCAAAAATATCGAATGTTTTAGCACTAAGTCATGCCATCATCAATAACATACATTTGATGTATAAAGCATGTAATTTGTACTAACTATTTAAACCAGCATATTTTTGAGACGTGTTTTGAACAGATCTGTGTTTATTGTTCCAAAATACAATAAATATCTTACAAGTAATTAGTTACAAAACTGGACAAAAATATTATTTTTACTCTGTGATGTTCTTCTACTGCTGGTGTCAAATAGCAACTGTTAATTTACAAAATCACGTAAAAAATCACAAAAATTTTACAAAAGGTAAAGTTACAGAACAGGAAGATCTTTTAAAGCACCAAACTATATTTCTGGTTCGTACATAACATAATCCAAAATATCCCATGATATTTTGCATTTGTGGAAAAAAACTGTACAGCTATAACTACTAACTGTACAGCTATTTCTTTTCTTCTGTTCCATTAATATACTACGATGATTTTGACCTTGACTGGCACTTTCAACATCACAGAATCAGGGAGCACAACAAGATCTATGAGCGGGAGCAGGAGGAAGATAAACAAGAAGGAGAGGAGCTGAGAAAACTGGCCAAGCTCCATGAGTGGGAACAACAGAAACTCGATGAAGTGAAACGAAAAGAGAAAGTAGCGATCATGCAATCTCACAAAGAGCACCAGAATAACAAGTAAATTCTGAATGCTGCNTTTTGACCTTGACTGGCACTTTCAACATCACAGAATCAGGGAGCACAACAAGATCTATGAGCGGGAGCAGGAGGAAGATAAACAAGAAGGAGAGGAGCTGAGAAAACTGGCCAAGCTCCATGAGTGGGAACAACAGAAACTCGATGAAGTGAAACGAAAAGAGAAAGTAGCGATCATGCAATCTCACAAAGAGCACCAGAATAACAAGTAAATTCTGAATGCTGCTTTTCTGTATAGCAGTCAAAACAAACTGTTTTCCACCTTGATGATAGTGATATTGTTGTCTTTCCAAAAATTTCAAGTACAATGGTTACATTTTTTTTTCATTGTCAGTTTTAATAAAAAACTAAAACAAACCAACCCCCAAAAGTGGTAGATTTTATTGTAAATAATTTGTAATGTTTTTCTTTATTCATAGAGCTGCCATTCGTGCGCTGGAACAACAACAGGAAGAGGAGGAAGATGATGAAATTCGATTGTTTGCTGGAGCCAAAAAGAGAATGCTCAAACTTAGGAAGGAAAAAGAACGGGATTTATTTAAGTATGTCATTTTTTTATTTTTTACCAATCAATTCCGTTATACAAACTTTGTTAATTCATCTGATTGATCAGGAATGATCAGAAGTTGGTTTTGAACTAGAGCAAAGTAAACATGCAAACACAAAAAAACTGCTCATTACTTTCGGTACGAAATAAGTGTTTGATGAGGTTAATTTCTAGGTCCAGGTTAAAAAATTCCCCAAAAAACCCAACATTGCTTTTCAAATTAGGTATCTTCATGACAAACCTAAAGAGCAATTGTATTATTCACCCAGGAGGGCATAAGCAATTTTTTAGGAAAGTTTTGCTGTAAAAGCATTGTTCTACCACCAGCTTTTTTGCCTCTGAATGTGTGCACAACTATTTTTATCTAACTGTCTACGACTTGATTAAACCACCCCTTTTCACAACAGAGAAATCCAAAGTCACAAAGACGCGATGATCAACCATCTTGCTGGCCAACTGAAGCAGAAGGTCGATGACGAGGATAGTCGTATTGAGAAAGCTAAACAGGAAAGGGAGGAAAAAGTTCAGAAAGAAGTCAAAGAAAAACAAGACAAGTTGAAAAAGGACTTGGCTTCGATTGCTGAACATAGAAAAGAACAGGTATAATTTTCAATTACGCCGTGGGTTTGGAAAGGAGCTTAATGCAGTCAACCACAGGATAGTTTTTTATTGTGTAATATTTGCTTTGGCCACCCAAAGGGCACATCTCAAGTTTAAGAACCTAATTGGTGGAAAATGTTTCATGTAACATATAACATAGTAGTGTCGTTAAATGTCAATCGCTCAACTGAGTATTCTTTTGTGCAGCTTTCACTTAAAGAGCGCAAGGAAAAGGAAGACCGGAAGAAGGCGTTTGAGACTTTGGAGATGAAACTGGAAGCGGATCGGATCTTTGCTGAAAAACAAGCGGAGAGGAGAGCGATGGAGAAGGATGTCAACTCACAGCTACAAGGTAAAAATAAATTATCGATTTTTGTTGTTTTTTATCATGGGTTGATAGAACAAGCCGTGAATGGGTATTCTTATTCAAGTACTGGACCTCTATGCTTATTGCATTTTCCATTGTGGTTATAAGATTCATGGAAGTAGATCAATTGAATTTCCTTCCATGAAGACAGTTTATTATTCTTTCACGTCCGGGGAAACACAAGCGACCGAGGCGGGATTAGAACCAAGATCCTTGACAGTTCCGTTTTGCTAAAACTCGGCCAACCTGGTGGTTAATTTAACCGATTTCTTGTTATAATTGCCCTTGTTTTTAGCGCACCACATGTCCCAAATCAACGACCGCGCAGAGAAAGAACGACAGCAGAAAGAAGAAGAACTCAACTACGACGATCAGCTTGTCAACATGTTGGCTATCGAAGAAGATCAGTTTCAACAGTATGCCAATAAGGTAAGCATTTTCGCCAGAAAAAATATTCCACTATTGTTTCCACTTCAGTTTTCTGTCAGACACAATTAGAAATAACGCTATTAGGTCTCAATTAAAACTCGAAAACGTGTTGCAGTTTTATGCAATCTATCTTGATGTATGACGTCACCGGTTTGGCAGTGACATATTGATCGAAGTATACCATTTTATTTCATGCCGTCATCAGTTAACTTCAGGACGTCATACGTAAAGGTGGCATTATGCTTCGATCATTACGTCACTTCCAAATTAATCTCGTGCGTTACTACAGAACGTATAAGCATGTTAAAATTATAAGATCGCAGTACTTCAATGTACGTTGTGCAGGTCATAACACGGGCAAAGGACAAGGGCCAGAATCCGTATCCGTTGATCAAAGCAGCACAAGCCGGTGCTGGCGGGGGTAGAGGACCCACATTCGATGGAAAGGGAGGAATCAAACCCAGTTATCTTACGGCAGACGGGTAAGTAAAACTGAATGGCTGTGTCTCAACTTCTATATGGACAAAAAACTCATCTGTTGTGTTATAGTATTGCGGACCTTGCAGCGCTACCTATTTGATATACTGGTTGAGTAAGATCTGGTTTGATACCCCTGAAGTTTGTTTAACGCCTAAATTTGGAATGATCATAATGAGTCCGCCGCCGAGTGACCATATTTTATTGCGAATTCGTCCACTGGGTGGGACCAATGGCGCGCAGGCTCGGTAAAGAATACCAGAGCCCAGCCCGGGATTGGTACGCACCTTAACAATAAAAACGTTGCATGTCTTATATATCTTGCAAATAAATCAGATTTTAGAAATGCCGGAAATGGGCATAGGCGCTTAGCTGGTCAGATATTACGTCAGGGCCTTTGTTACGTCAAGTTCTGCAAAACATTGCGTCATATTTGTGAAGTAGACAATTACAGTGGCAATAACCGCTCCGTGCAGATTTGGTTTACGCAGTGTGGTAGACTGCTTGTGACAATGAAGGGTGACAAAACTAAGGGACAGCAAAATGATTCCACAAAAACAAAAAGGTTTTGAACCACTGTTGAGTATCTTGGGATTAATAAATTTATCGGGATAGTTACAGACGACATAAGTTTTAGCACAGGATGGCTTCTATAGTTCTTTTTGTCTTAAGTACAAAAGAACTGGTAAAACTAGTCAATTTGAAAAAAAAATACGTATTTTTTCACTCACCAGATACGGCGTTCAACTTCCAAACAACCAACGCAGTTCTACACAAAGCATCAAGTCTAAGAGCGACCACGGGGAAGCAGGAAAAGCAAAGAAACGTCTCGGATTCGTGTGGTGATTCCCCTGTACCGACACCACACTTTACCACGCCAACCCTCGTTTTGTAAACGCACATTCACTTTATCAAGCGTCTTTTACCGTCAATAAATTTTAGGTTCTGTTAACACGAGGCTGTATTTCTACACATCTGTGTTTTTTTAGTGCAC
>QXVZ01030824.1:0-10654 GCA_008931825.1 Phallusia fumigata
AACCAAGTGTTTTATTCCTGTTTTTTATAACCGTGGTTTAAGTCCCATTGTCAGCATTTTCTTTTATTTTGTTTTGTGTTTTTAGACTGAATCATCCAGTTTTGCATGCTTCATGGAATGATGCTGTTAAGTTTTGCGAATGGGCTGGAAAAAGATTGCCCACTGAGGCAGAATGGGAAAAAGCTGCTCGTGGAGGTTTAGAAAACCGATTGTTTCCATGGGGAAATAAAGAAAACCCCAAAGATCAACACATGTAAATAAAATTTCCTATATATATACTTCAGTATATTGAAACAAGATTTTTCCTGCAATATCTTTATTCAAAAAAAGGGCTCGGTTCATTTTAAAAATACTTCAGTTACAGTAGTTCGCAAGTTATTGTATTTCATACAACATCACATTTCAATGCACTGTAAAGTGATTGCAGTGAATCTATTTCTCTTTTAACAAGCAAGATTTTGAAACCGTTTCGAGCTGCCAGTTTTGTAGTTGTAGTTACATCTTTCAACATGCAACTTTTGCTGGTAACTCCGGTTACTATTTGTTTCAGCACAACTTTACTTTTCAGGGTGAACATCTGGCAAGGTAAATTTCCTGAAACCAACACTGCTGAGGACGGTTTTGCTGCAACCTCTCCAGTTGATGCCTTTCTACCAAACAAGTATGGCCTGTTCAATACAGTGGGCAATGTGTGGGAATGGGTGTCCGACTGGTACACTACAAATCATGATCCACAACCTGTAAAAAATCCTGTGAGTAGCTCATATGTATTATCTGGTGTATGCTACTGTTAGTGTAGTTTGTGCATTTGCAACAAATATAATGTTTGTACCCATTTTTGAGAGGTTTGTTTATATCTGGATATGCCATATCTTAATTGATTCTTAAACTTTAGTTTTTGTTGTTTTACTAATTTACCCATGTTTTTGTAGAAAGGGCCTCCAACTGGTCAAGTTAAAGTGAAGAAAGGTGGCTCCTATATGTGCCATAAGGTAAAGAAGACAAATTTTTATGTCTAAACTGCAAAATCTTGGCTTTCACACTGCTTTTTTAAACAAAGAATGTGCTTTTTCAGTAGCTTTTTACTGCAAAACCTGCCAGCTATAGTATGGTTTTAACTCGGGATGGAAAGAGTTATTAGAATGCAAAAAAATATTTTTTCAGGATTTCTGTTATCGCTATCGATGTGCAGCAAGAAGCGAAAATTCTGCTGATAGTTCCTCGTCTAATCTTGGTTTCCGCTGTGCTGCGGATAAGTTGCCTGAATATTTAAAAAAAAATTCCGAACAGAAACATACTGAATTGTGATTAGGTTTTAAATTACCCACCTGTCCTTGACTGGAAAACTTTGCCTTCGGCTTCAATTTTTTGATTTTGCATTGAAAAAAGTTGTTTACAAATTGTCACTTGCTGTGATTGGTACATTGATTGTGTTTGACTTTTTTACAGTTCTCCATTGTAAATCATATACTTTATAAAGAGGGATGTTTGAAGTAAGATGTGAATAGTTGTTTTGAATCAAGAGTGTAAAATCAAAATTTAACCTAAGTTTTGGATGACTTGCAAAACTATGCTGTAAAGAATAAAATCTGTGTCAAAAGAGGACCAGGTTTTTCATTTGGGAAGTCCCTCCAACTAGACATTTATTTTCTTACATCAAAAAGTGATTTGCGTTTTAATTAAAAAGGTTGATAAAGTGAAATATCTGTAACTAGTTTGTTCAATCGCAATAAGATTTATTACAACTTGCAATGAGCCAATGTTTATCAACTGTAAAGGAAATAACTTGCATGTGCAAACTATAAATATGTATTCTGGGTTAAAGCCAGTTCACTTCATTGGTGACTTTATACCAGTTTCACTATAATAACTGCAGAGTTTAGTCAAAAGGCTTCACACATATTTTACTCATTCCTACTTGCAGATTAAAAGTCCATTGTTTTACAATATGTTATGTAGCTACTGTTTACCAGGTGCTTTTGTGTTTTACTGTCTGAAGTTGTTAATAGTCCGTCAGTTGTTAATTGTTTTATGCAGTGTGCAATTTACAAGTCTTGATCACACAGGAATAGGAAAGTATTTTTAGTCATGCTTACACAAATGTTTTGATTTGTGCTTCAATATCATTTTAGAAAAAAAAAATTTATGCCAATGACCGTTGTGTGTATTTATACAGCAACACTGTTTTTTCCTCGTATTCTATTAATTAAAAATGCGCATGAACATTAGGATATACTTACTTTTAAATAAAGATTGCCTAATACTGTGTTGGTGCTGTATTATTTAGTCACTGAATGTCTCATGTTAATACCAAGTGTTCTTTTATGCATGCTTTTCCTTTTAATGATTTAAGATTAGCCTCGGTTTTTTTCAAAACAATGCTTTTGTCTAGAGATAAACATGCATCTCTGATTGTACGGTTAATTTTTGCCTAATAACTTGGGCTCATTAAAAACTGTGTTTTTGTTTTTCGATATTTAGTCGCTTTGTTTAAGTACTGATAAAAAATGCTTACTGTTTTTTCCAATGCCCAACAAAAAGATCATAGTCTGTGCCAAGCACTTTACTACTGGCTTTTATTTCCCACAATAATATCTTTCTTGCATTTTACGCTTGATTGTCATTGCCACATACCTTAGTTTCAATGCCGCAGTTTTTTCATCCTAATATTGTCACTTTTATGCCTTACATTGCTTCCAGAGATTCAGTTTGTTTATATCATGACCTATTAATTGGAACATTCCAGGTGCTAAAAATGTAACAAAATGGGTTGAAACTGCATAAATTTAACCATCTCATAATGTTGTCTAAACCACCAATGCAAAAGCAACCACAATGGTCTCAACGTTGCCTGTGATCAGGATATTTTGCCGAAAATGTGGCACAGAGCTTTTGAACTATCGCAAAGGCGGTTCCGGACATTTGCAAAAGTGCTTCAAGCACAGAATCACGAAGGACTTTACCAGCCAGTGGGGGAAATGTCACAGTTGTGGGACGATATTCGGTCGTCCCTCAATTATCCGCCAGCTTCCCGCTTTAAAAATAATCAGCGCAAAGGTGTATTGGAGATAGAGCGACAGAGGAACTGGAAGCAGGCCAAACCTATTGAGCGGGTGCATCGTATGTACTTTTGCCTATTGTTTGTTCACTTTACCGCATAGCTTTGCATTTTTTGGATGACTGTTTAAAAGCTATCTTTGGTACAGTTAATTTTTTTAGCAGAAGCAGAGCAGTAGAAAAAGGTTATTTAAACCACTGTGTTCCACATATTATTACTTCAAATTGCACTGAATAATAATGAAACCAAATTTTGTTGCAGGCCTTCATGTAAAACAGCAAGACATTTGCAATCGCATTAGAGAAAGAGAACAAGAGTTGGAACAACTTAAAGATGCACAAAAACTCATACAACAGCAGATAACTCAGTCCACTGGGAGAGTTCCACCACTAGTGGAAGAGACAGGAAGTTGGGAGACATCTGAATCTCACATATCTTCTAAAAAGTGGAAACAGGAAAGTATGTATGTTGTGAATTGCGTTCTGGTGTTGAATTTTTACAAAAACAAACAAAAATTGTGACATGCACAAAAATTTACTAAATGTCTGTTTACGTGTTTTTTGTAACATCCTGTTAAACTTCCAAAGTACTGAGTAAACAAAGTACTTTATTTTTGACATTCCTTTCAGCTACATACTCAAGTCCTCACCATAAAACTCCAAATTACTTTTACCCACTTCAGTGTAAAGTTTCTTCACATGTTTTGTCAGATCTTAATTTGTGTTTCAGATTTCAAATGGAGTCCAGAGGTGAGGTCAAAACTTGAGGAGATGTTAAACATTACAAATTTTCGTCCAATGCAACTGGAAGCAATTAATGCCACTATGAGCGATGAAGATGTCCTCCTCATCACATCCACTGGTGGTGGAAAGAGTCTTTGCTACCAGTTGCCAGCACTGCTTTCTGCAGGTTAGATTTTCTATTAAAGTGCTCACTTCAGTAGCACTTTTAACAGATTGATTATACCTGAAACTGTTATTTTTTTGTTCCAAAATGGCCTAAGTGTGGTTGAGGCAACATTGTGCCACTTAAAACAATGAAGGATATGCAATGATGGACTGGGCTTACTGCAATACATTAATTATGGGTCCCCTTCCTCGTCTAATTCCTGGTTTTGTAAACCTCATGTTTTATAGGTGTAACAGTTGTCATCTCCCCACTTGTATCACTTATCGAGGACCAAGTATTTTCACTTCAAAAGTGTGGAATCTCAGCTCGAATGCTATCACATCACACCAAATCGGTACCAGAAATGACTTAGTGCATACAAACAATGTAGCAAAATTTATAATTTAGCATTTTTATGATTTTTAACTCGGCCGTTTCCAAATTATTTGTCAAGACCTCCTGCTGCTACACAATTTTAAAAGCATGGCACCATTACAGAACAAACCTTACAAGCCCAAATAAATTGCCAAATACCTCATGCCCTCTGGAAAAATCAGTCCCCTGAGGCAAAATCACTGTTTTAAATGCGCTTTAGACACAAAACAATGTGTCATTTAGCCCAATGGTTTAGCTTGGCATGTCAGACATAGCAAAAGCCTATTCTTGTTGCTTAAGGGCCTTTAATGCCTATTCCGGAATATTATGTTTTACTAATTTAATTCTGTCAGTAAATAAACATTTGGCATTTTGGGTTTGTCAGGTTTTACAAATTTTGGGGTCTTTATCAAGTTTTAAATTTTTCTGACAACAAACAATCCACTGATAAAGCTCCCAAACAACTTTTACTTTTTTGTGAAGGATGAAACTTTATGCATCTACGACGACCTACAGAGTAATAATCCTGACCTGAAGCTTCTTTATATAACACCAGAAAAAATGAAAAAATCCAAAAAACTGATGTCTCAGGTACAAAAAATGTTCAGGTTAATCCATGCTAATTGTTGTAAATTAACCGGAAGGCTTTAATATGTGATTGATATATGATTGGTTTGTTTTGGACAAAAAATATGTGATTGTATATATTTCCAGTTGGACAAATGTTACAAAGCTCACAATCTGTCCAGATTTGCGATAGACGAATTTCACTGTGTCAGCCAGTGGGGCAACGACTTTAGACCAGGTAGGGTGACTAAGTAAAGGTGAAAAGATTGTTAAACTGAAGCTCCCTACACGAAAGTTACATCGGATTTGATTCTTGAATGTGTTTTTATTACTGTACTTGTTGCAGACTATAAATACCTTGGCATTTTGAAACGACAATTTCCAGCTGTTCCCATCATTGGTTTGACGGCGACAGCCACTAAAAAGGTTAGTCAAAGTATTTTTTGGTTTACAACGAATTTATGCCTTCGATGGTCCCAAGGTGGCCGAAGATACAAAAAACATTTTAAACATTTCGAATGCGGTTGTGCTTCGGGCTCCTCTGCATCGGCAAAATCTCTTCTATGAAGTTCGAACAAAACCCAACACCCATCAGGAAGTTGTCAAGGATATTTCTGACACCATCAAACTGAATTTCGACGGCAAATCAGGTTGGTGGTAATAGGAATAAAGCTATTGTGGGCAAGCGTTTTAAATTTTTTAACCAACCCCTTATTTCATGCATTGCTCGCACATGATTGGTTATCTAAGCCGTAGTCCAGCGCGTTTAGGTTTCCAAAATAGAGTAAATCGCCCTGAGAGCTGATACATCGTGGTATGTAGACGGATATCATTCTTTGAAAGACGCACATTTAAAACGTTTAGCCTAAAAAATGACCTTGAATTGTTTGTGATAACAGCAATTGAGATCCGAAATTCTGATAAAATTTACGTTTGAAAAAAGGGCGAAAAACAAGTGGTATGTTCTATGTGTTTTTTGCACATACTACTTAAATTAAGTTTGTTACTGAGCCGACATAAAAATTATTTTGAGAACATCTATTTTACTTTTGACTCCGTCGAGTGTTTTAGAGTTAACTCCTGGAAACCAAAAAACCTAGACCGACCGAAGTTCGGTCCCTGGTACAATAAATCACAACACTAGAAAGTTCTTTGTCCACCAGATTATTTAAAGGCCATGATGTTGGAGTTTTTGTCGAGGAAACTTACGACTTTTGTGAATTAAAGTAATCCTTTACTGCAGGGCTTGTTTACTGTTTGTCTCGCCGCAACTGCACGGACGTTTGCAACGGCCTGCGGAGCCACGGATTAAGCGCAGCCGTATACCACGCGGGCCTGACGTCAGAGGAAAAGACGGAAACNTTCGGTCCCTGGTACAATAAATCACAACACTGGAAAGTACTTTTTCCACCAGATTATTTAAAGGCCGTGATGTTGGAGTTTTTGTCGAGGAAACTTAAGACTTTTGTGAATTCAAGTAATCCTTCTCTGCAGGGCTTGTTTACTGTTTGTCTCGCCGCAACTGCACGGACGTTTGCAACGGCCTGCGGAGCCACGGATTAAGCGCAGCCGTTTACCACGCGGGCCTGACGTCAGAGGAAAAGACGGAAACNACGCTCCTGTTGGTGTATTAACGATATTTTTTTTTGTCGTTACAACAGCATTTTAATAGGTGTTTCTTGTATGTGACTAAACGGTTGTTTGGAAAGGCATTTAAAAACACTTGTCTAATCGAAGATAGAACAAAGCAGCATGCCAGAATGGTCAATTTTTGGGAAGTTTTTTTTTGTAGAAAACAGGTTAAGTTTCTTAATTTAACATCGGTTTGCTTCTGCACACCCACAGACTTTTTTACTTGCACAGCATTTGAAGTTGTTCATATTTTTACGCCTATTTTCTAAACTATGTATGCCAGGGTTAAGCAAAAGTTTAAATCTCTGCAAGTACTGTCGTTTTATTACTTAAAAGTTTCTCTTTTTTGCAGCAAAATATTCTATTTCAATTCGTACCAGAAGGTGTTGCACTTGGCACCCGGACCAAAATCACGTGACCTCGATGCGGAAAAAGTAGAAATGGATTTTTATGTTGCCAAGCAGTCCAGAGAAAAAATTTACAAAAAGCGGTTTTGTCACAAACAAAAAATTGATGCCACCTCCCAAACGTAGAAAGTTCTTTTTACAGCTGTATGCCAAATTTACGGTAAACTTCGAATACTGAAGGCGACAAGCGTTTGCTGCCTGGATTTTTCCATTTTCGCAATTTTTAACATGTTACGTGCAGTATTTACCTTGAAGCCGGAGTTTTTCTTAGCTTTGCCGAATTTAAGGCGCCCTTTGTCTCTAACAGCCCTCATCGTCAGCTTAACTCTACTGGATTGCACCTAAAACGTGCTTGTGTTTTAGTTCAACTATTGGATTCTCAGCCATATAACCGAGCCATCTTAAACCACATTCCCACAAGGTCAGTTGCATACTGACATGTGAAAAAAGGTTTGATATTGCATAAAACTCACCACAGCAACAACAGCAATCATAAATACGTTTCCAAACCTCCGTGAATTGCTTTACCGCACGCTGCTATGTTGTTGCGACGCTTTTTCGGTACGATGCGTTTTAATGACCCTCAAACTCCTGCTTTTTTATGAAACAGTGTTCTGTAGTAAAAAAGTAGTACATACGTAGAAAAGTTTGTGATAGTAGCACATACACAGTATAGTACAGTAAAGAGCCCTGATGCTGCCTGATTACATGTACATCGACATGGTGGTGCGAAACTTTTGTGGCTGTTTTTATTTTGCAATAGTTGTCTTAACTTTGCCTTAATCGTGATATCCTGCCATCGTTTTTATGAAAAAGGCTATGTTAAATGCTGCCATAAGGTTGTTATCGTTCTCATTACAAATAACACCATACACATTCTGCTAAGTTACTTGCGACATTCGTTGATTTCTCGTTTTTCCGTGACACAAAAACTGCCGCCGTACCTTATTGTGTGATAGAATTGTTACTGGGCCTTCTACTGCCACTAAGTTATCTGTAATATTAATTGTGAATACGTGTGAAAAACGTGATTACAAGTTGTATGTAGGACGAACAATACTTGAAAGAGTTCTTTATGAGATCTTCATTTATGCCAATTTATTGGTTTAATTTTTTTTGGTTGTCAAGTTTTTATTACTTTTTTTCAGTGTTCCAAGTTTAGTGTGGTACAGTTAGTTTACACGAGAATGATTTTCGGCAAGCCAAGCTTTTCTCAGTTTCGACTGCTAAATCTTTTGTTAATTTTGCTTTCTTCAACAGTGCCACCTCTTCATTTTGTGTGTTTTGCGCAATACACTTTTCTGTTGACCAAGTTTCATTTAAGTTAAGGTGACGAAATTCTTTTGTTATAGAAACGCTTTCAGTCAACGCAGATTGGTGGATTATGGCGAAAGTGGCAACTTCTTCAACAGCTTGGTGCCAATATACAAAAATACGTGTGGACCCCTTGGTTTTTAAATTTACAGCAACCTTTCAAAAAGAATGACGAAGTGACATTGGTGCCGGAACGTGTCCAATTTCCCCCGTAGAATCCCAAAAATGAACTATTAATTGAAAATTTACCAAAACACCTGAATTTATGTGCGAAAAATTGCCTCTCTTGAAAATTTTTGTGCCGGCGCCCAGGCGAAGTAACAACAAATTTTTAAAAGAACCGTACTCGTAAATCGTGGCCATACCTGAAAACAAGCAATAGTGCGTGTGTTTTGTAACAAAAGCAATGCTTTGGTTTGGGTGGTTGGTGGTGCATTTTGCCGCATAGGTTATGTCCTCTAGCTACGGATTTAGTGTTCAGTAAAGCGTATCGTGACAAGCATGNGTAACAAAAGCAATGCTTTGGTTTGGGTGGTTGGTGGTGCATTTTGCCGCATAGGTTATGTCCTCTAGCTACGGATTTAGTGTTCAGTAAAGCGTATCGTGACAAGCATGAGAATGAGATTTTGATGAAATTTGGCTAAGAAATAGAGAGATAGGAATTAAGAAGCTTGTAATTGCGACAAAACTAGAGTAGCATTTTGTTCAAAATGTAACGGTAATTTTCCTCTCAAATTGCTGAACTTTTCTATTAACTTATTCCTTCATTTTATTTCAAAGTGATAGTTTAAAAAAGTGAATAGTTCTTTTCTTTGCAGTTATTTTTAAAGTTTGGTACGAAAAACGAACATGTCGGGTATGAAAATCTTTGTTTTCCCAAATTCTATCGAAAACAAATTACTTTTTCCTTATTTGTAGTAAATATTTTTTGCAGGTTTGAAACGATTTTCCTAAATTTGATTTACAAAATGTCGACTGATGTGACCTGTTTGGAGCCCCCAACTGGTGGGTTTTCTTTTGAAAATTGTGCCAGAAATGCAAGACTTGAGAAGAATGGAATGATTGGACCCAAAATGAGGAAAACTGGAACCACAATTGTTGGCCTTATATTTGATGGTGGTGTTATTCTTGGGGCTGATACCCGAGCTACAGAGGACACCATTGTTGCAGACAAAAACTGCAGTAAAATTCACTACATTGCACCAAATGTTTACTGTTGTGGTGCTGGTACTGCTGCTGATACCGAGATGACAACGCAAATGATTTCATCAAGCCTTCAACTTCATCGCTACAACACAGGTCGGCCGACGCGTGTTGCAACAGCGAACAGAATGCTTAAGCAGTACCTCTACAGGTACCAAGGCTACATCAGTGCCGCTCTGGTACTTGGCGGAGTTGATTGCAATGGGCCTCATCTCTACAGTATCCACCCCCATGGTTCCACTGACAAGTTGCCTTATGTCACAATGGGTTCGGGGTCCCTTGCTGCCATGGCAACTTTCGNGGAGTTGATTGCAATGGGCCTCATCTCTACAGTATCCACCCCCATGGTTCCACTGACAAGTTGCCTTATGTCACAATGGGTTCGGGGTCCCTTGCTGCCATGGCAACTTTCGAATCTGGATACAAGCCTAACATGAAAAAGGCCGATGCCATGAAGCTTGTTCGTGATGCTGTGGCTGCTGGAATTTTCAATGATCTTGGATCTGGGTCTAATGTAGATCTTTGCATAATCACAAAGGATCAAAAAGTTGAGTACCTTCGCCCTTATGATGTTGCCAATGTTAAGGGTGTGCGACAGGGAACCTACAGATATAAACCAGGCACTACTCAAGTATTGGCAAAAACTGTCAAAAAAGTCGAGTTTGAAGTTGTAGAAGAGAAGGTTCAAGAGGCAATGGACACATCTTAAGCCAAAAAAACTTTCGGTAATTAAAGTCGCTTGTTCCTGATCCAGATTTTGAAAAAATATTTGTGAAATATAGAAACAAGTTCAAATGTTTGTTGCTGTATGTTTTTGTGCTGCTGTTTGAATTTGATCTGATATCCCAAATGACTTTACATTTTGTCTTTATTTCACCACATTTCAAAACTGTGCTTTAAAATGTCAACTACCAAACATGTTCGATTTGTGTTACATACAAATTTGTTATTACAAATTACAGCCAAACTACACATAAATTTAATATCATGTTGTAATGGTAATATTGAAAAAAACTAAACTCTCTTTGTTTTTCAAAACGTAGGAAGTGTCTGTAAAAATGTCTGAACCTTGGCCTGAAATCATTCAGGCTCTTTCAGAAAAGCGGCGTGAACTTGTTTTGAAAGGATCAGATGATGACCTTAAACAAAGGGTTCAGGATGCCAATGGTCTTCTGCCATCAGAACTGTACCATTTGGAATTACTCAATTT
>QXVZ01030831.1:0-31206 GCA_008931825.1 Phallusia fumigata
TGGTGAAAGAAAACATAGCGACACAATAACGCCAAAGCAGTGTTTTTCTACCTTTTTTGTGTACCACACACTAAAAAGCTAGGTACTTTAAAAACTCATCCCCCCACACCCTCCAGAAGGCAAAATTCAAAATTAATTTAAGTAAATAGAATGGAATAGCCAATGGTAAGGAAACATTTAACCAAATTAATTATACAGGTCGTTTAAAGAGATAAATGGTCATATTTGCTTAGTCGTTATATTCCGTTTTAACTGCCCAAAAGTCCCTCGCAACGCTCCCTTATCTCTCATTTATTCTCGAGCGCCACTTAATGGCAGCAAACATATCCACGCTTTCGACACACTGCAATTTTTGCAACGCTGGAAGGAGAATCTAACACTTGAATACACAGAACTGAAATTTTACTCAATTTAATACAAATTACCCTCTTTGGTTTGGTTTGTTTCAAAGGCATTTAAATTTTTTGGGGTAAATTTAGAATTGTGTTTGAGCTGATTACAGTAAATAACTTTTATTAAAGGTTTCTAATTCTTGTCAAACATGGAGGAATTTATCTCGATTCAGATGTAATTGTTCTCAAGTCGTTGGACCCCCTACTTCAATACCCTTTTACGATGGGTTTCAATGGACTGAGAAGCCTAAGTACGTGATATAAATATTTTGTAGGTGGCAGATTGGTTCTCATTATGTATACAAAAATATTGTGGCTTGGTCACAAAAACCTACTGATGGTAATCGCTTTGGATCAAAATCATAGTAAACAAGTTGCGACAAGCACAGAAGCATATGTTGAAGAAACAAAATTAGTGAATGATTTAGTTTTTGTAAATTGATCGTGTTATCAAGACCATGTAGGCTACTAATATTTGCCGGTTGTCAAAAATTCTGATCAACCTAAAGCTTGTACACTGGCGCTCGAATGCTGGAGAAAAAATTGTAGTCAAATTTTTAATATTCAGTTTTACTTTTTGCAGGTGCTGGTGTGGTTCTGTCGGAGCCGAATGCAACTTTTCTCAACGAGATTTTGAACGGTTACAAAAGCCTCACTAAGGCAAGTGATCAATTGCAAACACAACAGTTGTCAAAAAATTTAAAAACGTTTATGTTTCTTTTATAGATCAACAAAATGTCGGCATACTTTAGCTGCGTTAGGCCGAGACTTCTGGCGGTAAGTCGTAAAGATCTTCCAATCCACGTCGAAGACACGTCAATTCAACGACCGAACGTGTGGGTTGATAAGACATCAGTATCTCTTGCCAGTTACAATTTAAGCAACAACTACATGCTGCACATCCACCCACGGCAGAACGCCGAGCGCTTTTCTAAGGTGAACAGAATGGTTTCTGTATGTGATTTTATAACCTTTTGCATTCTGTTAAAGAAACATAACTGTTAGAGAAATTGTACATAGGCCCCGTGAGTACATTTTTATTGCAAACGTTTTGACAATCGTTGTTGTCACCATCAGTGCACAATGATAACGGCTTAAAATCGTGCGTTACATACACAAGTGAGGTAAAAATAAAAAAGTGACGGAATTAGTGACGTCATGAAGTAACGGAATGGATTTAGATAAAGGTGTGAGGGACGTCAAGATGAAAAAAATGATTCTTCATCAAACCACTCTTGAAATCCGTATCTTGTGTTCCTACTTTTACATTTAACGAAGTAATACATTTTCGCAGGATTTTCTCGACTGGGGGATTGATGATGTGCGGGTTCACGACTCCACATATGGGGCGGCCGCTAGAGCAGCGCTTTTTGGGACACAAGATCTCGTGTTTCTACGTGGGGAAGAAGCTCTTGCTGAGGACAGGGGACCTCTAGAAACGATAAAATTTATTTCACATCTAGAAACATTATAGAAAAAAGTCACGTTTATGTATTGTACCTCATGTAACATTACCGCATGCAACATGATCATAGCTTGCTGCGATTTGCAAAGGGCTGTTGGACCATAGATACCATGTAGGCTATGTATTTTATATGCTTGGACATACCAGAGTTTTAGATTTTCTCGAATTCTGGTGATTTTCGTCTACGTTTTGCAATAACTAAAGGATATTCTTATTTCGATCGTACTGTGCAATACAAAACTTGTTTAACATTTTTGTTTCAGAACTATTGTGAATCCTTTTTACCAGTCTAAGCAGTTTGAAGATGGTTTTGTACAGAGTATATCTCGTTTTGTTCGGCCTGCTGGCGTCCTATTTTTTTAAAAAAGTGGCACGCCTTATGACAAAAACAAATTATTTCTGTAATCTGTCTAAAACTAAGTTAATTTTATTTTAAAAACTTTCTCGCTAAGACTTCCTTTACTTTCCGACCGAGCTTTAAAAATAATTAGCACTTGCGACACCTAGTAACACAAGCGCGAAATATGAATTTGTGTTATCTTTTGGGATTTAAAGTTTTTAGTCCATGCCTTAAAACAGAATAGTGTAACGTAAGTTAGTTAATAAATTTTGTCATATCGGTGGTAGCGTAACTGTTCCTTTGAAATGCCGAGGTATAGACAAGCAGGCTTGGTAACGTGTTTTTTTACTTATTGGTGCACTACAAACACTATTACTGTGGTTCGTTATGGAAAGTGTTGAGTGCAAATTTGGTTGTCTTGCAGTGATTGGTTTGCGAGATATTTGGGTTGAAAGTGGGCACTTTTTTGTTTGCTGGGTCGTTTTCACGCTGTTTGCTCAAAGAACTCAGGTGTTCGTAACCTTTTTTGGTTGGTGTCAGTCTGTCAGAGTCAAATTTGAAACCTAAAGTTCGTAAGGAGGCATGTAAATTTTAATAACGACCTCTTACATGATATCATCTGAACAAACTATTATTCCAGGTATCCTTATAAAACTGCGATGTGAATTGCTATTGATGATAGAAACCTGAAGGCTTGAAGAGTAAAAAATTGTGCTTTTAGCGAGAAAAAGTTAAAATCAGTTTATTGAGAATTGCACAAAGGATAATTAAGAGTTTGAGAAGTTTTACTCTTAGCCCCCAAGACCTTATAGTCATATCCCATTACTCAATTATTTTCCTAACTGTAACAAGTAACACCTTGTGTCTTGTGAGAGTCTAGAAACATGAAAACTCACCCACATTCTCGCCCCGGACTTACACTTGTCATGTATGGCTTGATTCAAATTGAAATCGGTTAGAAATGTGAGTGACAGATTATAAAAACAGAAATTACCTTATAGGTGTGCATAACATTTTGTGGTAATCTCAGCTGGACAGATCATATAAAATGTAGTTATTTTAGTTATTTCGGTTTCTGTTTGAATTTTATCATTGTCATTTTATTTCAAGGATTTGGTTTCTCTAAATATAAAGTTAGATTAGTTTGGTCCCAGATTGTCTGGTACCACAAGGCTAATTTTTGCATTTGTTGATTATTTACTGCTTGAAAGCAACTATGATTTCATCTGGCAATATTCCACATGGACCGTATCGGGCAACTAAACTGGTAAGAAAATGTTAAAAAAGCAATACATTCAAAGATTTGCATGAACATATTGAGACAAAGTGTTGAATTCATAAAAACTGGTAAATTCAATAGTTTAATAAAAACATAACATCCAAAGAACTTGTATGTAGTAAACGTATTGATTTGCAAAACATTTCAACATTCGCAAATCTTTATGCACTGATGACTGGGGTTCCCTCCTGGGAATGTTTCGACGGGAAATTCCCAGGTTTTCCTGGCAAAATTATGGGCTTGTATCATTGCAAAAAGTGATGCTATGTGACAAAACCTGCTAAATAGGATGTTTGGACCTAACATAAACTAATTTTAGTCATCGCAATGATGTAATTAGTGTCGAAAATATTGGAACATTTTTTGTTGGGATCCTGGGACTCCCGGAATTTTTTTTTTTATCTTCGGAATCCTGGTAATGAAAAAATCCGAGAAATAAAGGAACCCTAATCATGACATGAGTGATGATCAAAACATTTGCAATACAATGTATTTAATACATACAAGTTCTCTGGCAGTCATGTTTTTGATAAAGCAACTCTTTAAGTTTGTGTCTTGTGGTTCAAACTAGTTTGCTGGCTTTTTAAATATTTTGTAAATGGTGCCAGATTTTATACTATTTCTGCACAATTTTTCTCTGCTTAAGATCTACAAAATGTGCTTTGTTTGTGTAGTGGAATGAAGTTGTTCGACTATTTCGTGCTGGAATTCCAACAAAGAAACATCGCCATCTGCTAAAGTCATATGATGACTGCTTTACTGCAACTGAAGCTATTGATTGGCTACATGCATTGCTGAAGGCAAACAGAAACTTTGGACCACAGGTAGCTCTATTTTATGACAATTATGTTGATCATCTATCTAGTTATGTACTTAGCCCAAGGAATGTGCTTTTAAAATGCTAAAAGAAATTGTTTGTTGTGAATTTAAGCTTCATCACAAAACCATACATTTCCAAAAGTTGACTTGGAAACATTTTATGTTTCAAGACAAAAAACTATATATTGTTTGTGTGACAAAATAATATTCTAAGTTTGTTGGTGAGGTATTCTGGCATTAAAACACAAGAAAACGCATTTAGGTGACAAGACAACAAACGATTCAACTGCTGCAGAAATTTTTGAAAAATCGTGTATTTGAAGATGTCCATGGAATGTGGGGATCTGAAGACTTTTCAGACAACAACCAACTTTACAGGTTAGAATCTTAACAAATTGACATTAAGAACACTGAGTATAACACAGTACAGAACTTCTGACGGGCACAATGGCAACTGATGCAAGAACTTAAAAATGTTATTAGAAGTGTATGAAAGTTTCATTGTATGCCTGTATTGTAAATCAAGTTCAGGGAACAATGAACAAAAGAATATTTTAGACTTGGATATCAAAAAACAATTGAAGAAATATTGAAAGGCTGCATCATTGTTGATTTTACAACAAGTTGTTTCTAAATTATACATCTTTTTAACCCAACTTCCATATAACAGTATCTGTTGGTCCAGGGTTCCTGCACAAACCAAAACGAGGTCTGTGTTAATAAAACATTTTGGAAGCTCAGATTTAATAAAATGCTACCCATCACATGCTTAAGGAGTTTACCAGAAACAAAAAAAAATGGAACCAAGTTACTGAATTCCAGATTTTTAAAAACAGCGATGCTCTTAAACCTAATTAATATCCCTATTTTAGATTTCCTGCTGCTGAAAGTCCATCTATGTCGATCAGACAGCCACTTGCATTGATTCCCACCAATACAAGGAAGATGGATGAAAAAAAGGGGATCAGAAGAAACACATCAAACCTTTTCAAATCAACTCCAAATCTCTCTAAGGTTGGAATGATGTACATTACTAATATGTCTTGACCTACAAATAAATATGTTTATAAAAGTGCATAAAATTATGTGTATAAATGCTCTGTAAAGGACAAGCACTTGGTGTAGTCTATTTTAAAAAGTGTTTTAATTGCAATCTTATGTAAATTCCCAAATTTACAAGATTTAATTAATTGCAAAATAAGAAAAAAATGGTAAACATACATGTTGAGAATTTTTTTTAGAACTCTGGCAGTTCTTGTAATTACACCTTTGTGTTAAGAAGCCAGGCATAATTGCTTACTAATTTTGTTCCATTGTTTAGATTTCACCTTCCTTTGTATTTGGCCAAGACAATGGACTGGTGCAGGATACAAGGAGCTGTACTCAGCTGGACAGTTCAAACGACCAACAAGAATCACAATTAACTCCACAGGAAATGGGGGAAGTTTGGAAATCGTCACTACTTGTGTGGTAAGTTGTAATATGATCAACTTTTTTTGTCCAAATATATCGAAAAAATATTAAAAAAGAATATCACCATTTTTTAAGTATCACATTGTCAAGAGTTAAGACTACTGTTAAAATAGTATGTTCTTTTTTTTTTGTATGTTACTTTGTTTTGAAGCAATGGAATATGTTGAACTTGGCATTTATTTCAGCAACATTTCTTTACAGTTGCCTGTGCTTACATTACTTATGTCTCAAGGGCCTTTTGCACTGTGTTGTGCAGGCTATTATTAATGCTTCATATTTTGTTTCAGTAGGTCAGCAAACTCACTATTTAATGCTCACTTCAAAATACTTTTATTACCTTTACAGTCTAAGACGTGTGCTTCATCTGGAAAATGCCAATGACATCTTCCCTGGCAAGAAACTAAATGCAGAATGGATTGAGCACAATGCTACCCAGATGGCGGCATCTGGTGTTGTTCATGTGAAGGCTGAAGAGGAATTGCCGTGTTGGTTACTTAGTGCCATGAAATGCTTGGCTGGATGGCCGGACTCGACTGATTCGGGGTTACCTAATTATGAAGGTATGAACATTCCATATAACCGATGCAATACAATACCAACAAACTGCACAAATATTGAGAAACTTAGACCCCAAAATTGTCCCCGATTTTGTGTACACTGGCTACACTATCTAAATTTAGATCTTGTGCTCATGATGTGAAATTACATGAATTTGATTAAAAACAGAAAGAACCATTGCATAACGAAACATCATATTTCACTGTTGATGACAATAGTTTTATTCATACTGGAATAAAATGGTATAAAATGGCCGAAGTATCTACTATTCCATCAGCAAATTCTCAATTGATTGAAGCTAGTGAACTACTATTTGAGTCCTTGTCTTATTATCCTGAATTTTACTGTTTTCTGCTATTGTTCTAAGGCAAGAATCACATTACTGTGTAAATTTTACAGCAGTGTTTGAAAAGTGAAGCTATAATACTGGTGTTTGATAAGTTTATTTTGCAACTAGTGATTTAAAAAATACAACATTTCAAGGTTTTGAGAAGGATGTGTTCAAAGCCATTTGGGAATATTTTCGTGCGATGCCTGATGCACTGACTACTCACGACCTTTTTGAAATTTTCACAACTCTTTTGGTGCGAGGAGAACTTCTGGATGAAATGTGCCGTGGTCATAACCACACTGTAACCATTGAAAGTGAGGATCTCAATATGGTATTCTGTGGGAATATAGTCTAAGCTTTGGGGTGTCTCTTGTTCAGATCTGGGCATTGTGCGTTGACTCTGACCAGCCTGGTAAAGCTAATTTGGTATCACAAAATAAACACATATGATTGAATCAATGGCGTTTTTGATTGGCAACCACTTTTTCGTTGCTTAGCCATAACATATACTCTTACCAGCTTGCCAAAAAAATGCTGTTTACTGCTTGTTGTAAAGAAATATAATAAATATTAAAATTGAGTTTTAAGCCTTTCGGTTCAGCCCTCCACAATATTTTCTGTTTGTGTGGCCCCATGGAAAAAATAATTGCATCTTGTCTGTCTTGAGTATTTAAATATAATTTGCCGAAGTTTTGAAAACATTGTGTAAGTTAAAATCTACTGGGTCAAAAATTGCAATTCATTTGCTATGTCGGGTATTTCCATTCATTTCTGGTAACTTTGCACCAGGCACGTATTCAATTAACAATATCGGTTCAAAATATCAGGTTTGCAACCAAATCTCCAATCTGAGTCAGAACTGGATAAAATCCACAAGAAACTGGTTCAGGCCCAAATGCGGCATAAAAACATGGCGGTGAGAAGACAGAAGAGTGGAAGAAGAGGAAAAAAGCTGTTTAATGGCGACGGTATATTTTGTTCCCCACTAATATATAGAGATGGGGCAGGTAACTTTGCAAGTTGCCTACCAAAGCTGTAGATGTGATACCTTACCTTGATAAACCAATTTGTACATACACTTTTATAGAGTTAGCTCGTTGAAAAATGTAAAAGTTGTACCTGGGGACTGTGGGGATATGCAGATTCCAGGTAAAAAGGGTAACAAATGTTCTGTTACATTACAGAAGATGTCAGTGAGTTGAAGCTGTGTCCAAGACACGCTGAGATGGAAGCAAACAACAATCATAGCGTTCGGTTCCAAAGGTGAGCTTACATTATGTACATGTACTTCCTGCCTTTCTTCCTTAAAAAAATCTGTACAATTGGCCATGTGACTGGCAATACCTGGTGCTCATCTATCAATATGGTAGTTGTTAAATTTTTATTTCACTTTTGATCTTCCAATAGTATGTTCTTTTTTGTCAAATCATGACATAGACTTGTTTGAACATTTCGTTTTGATGTGCAATATTTTGCAGTTTTTAGTTAAACACCAAGCAATATTTTTAATAGTTGCCAAAGCAGGGCCATTGAAAAAGGCAATGCCCAGCCTTGGTACCGGCTAAACTTAGAATATAAAGGAATGTTGTGACAACAGTCAAAATTGTTTTGTACCACAGCAACTTTAATTCTTATACGATCATGCAAGCTTGGCAGATAACTTGTAAATGATCAACTGTGACAATATATACTCAACAAATCTGTTAATTAGTGTGGCTATTTGCTGTGAATGAAAATTGTCACATCTTACGCACTCAACGACTGTACAGGCCAGCTACAAAAAACGTGCAGGCGAGCCCCCTATTTGAGAATCCTAATCTGAAATAGAGCAAAACAAGTCACACTAAATGCCCACAGACTAATCGTTTGATTTTGTTGCATAGAAATCCTAGTTTGAATGATAATTCTATGAGAAGAAGAATGAGTGGAATAATGGATGATCATTTTCAATCCACTCCAGCTCTTGATGTACTCGATGAGGATGCGTCATTTCATTTTTCGCAGGAGCAAATTCCCATCCGCAGGTTAACATTTACCACCTAAGAATTGGACAATACAAACCTGTAAACTTGAACTTAAAAATGTACAATAAAGTTGTTGGGGTATAGATTTAAAGTGATAATTTAATAGTAATTGGCAAAAATGTTATTGGAAAAAATTGCCAATTGATTGCTGTTTTTTGCTATGACATGTGTGTACATTTTATGTCACAAGTAGTTTTTGTTGAACCATTCGTTTAAATTCAAGATTGCAAATGGTTTTTGTGACAACTTAAGCAGTCAAAATAGCACATCCACTATTTTACTGCAACTACCATTCCACTTTATTCAACTATTTCGTACAGGCAAGTTCAGATTCCCCAAACAATCAACAGCAACCACAACATCGCAGCTTCATTACCAGAACTCCGGGTTTCAGAACACCATGTTTCCGGCAATGACGATAACGGTGAAAAAGAAAACTATGTTAATCTCAGTTTCCAGCACAAAGCATTTCAAGCACCTGCTACCACAGGTAAGTGTTTTCAATTGTTTTTGTACAGTTAAGCTGAGGATAAGTTGTTTTGTTTTGTAGACTTTTTATAATGGCTGCCNCCTCTTGCGTTGTTAAATGAACGAAAAGAAATTTACGTCGCATGCCTTGCACGTGTTTGGTGTAAACCAGTCATAATGAATCCAGGAAATTTCTGGGGTGGCAGTATAGACTTTTTATAATGGCTGCCGACCCAGAAATTTTCAGTGGGGTGGCCGCCACCCCGGAAATTGACGCCTATGCTTTCAACAAGCAGGCCATAAAAACTGTTGAATAATTTACATTTGAAAGCTGTACCCTTAAATATTTACTTGGAATTTATGAGGTAAAATAAATTCCCTGAACATCTTCAATGATATTAAAGTCTGACTGTCTGGGAAAGCCCAGCAGATTGCATGTGATTGAATCTTAAAAAAAGATTTGGTTGATTTGTTGGGTAGCAACAATTAGGGCAATGCCAATCATCAAAAACATCGATGCTTCTTTCTAATTGGTTGGCCTAGTTTTAATTTTGGAATTGTGTCCATGGTAAGCACGACTTACAGTGCTGTGTTTACTTCTTTGTTTCAGCATTCCAGCACGAGCCATTATTGGAAGAAGGGCCAGGAGAGGAACAAGAAGAGGACATATTCTCCTCTGTCGAAGATCTTCTTTTTAACATGAGCTATACTATGAGAAACGAACTGGAGCTTGAACTAATGGCTGAAAACGATGAAGATCAACTTCAAGTTAAAGAGGAACTCTTCAGTCCTCCTTACAGAACAATGAAGCCTCTTCCAAAAGACTTAACGACGTTAAACAGTCACTCCACACCCTTTAAGGACCCAAACATTCAACAACAATTTAGAGATGGAGTTCATGAGAAGATACCATCTCCAACGGATGTGTTTCCTGGATCCGGTGATCCCTACATGGAGATGTTGCCTCGGAAGATGAGGTCTCAAGTGGAGAAGAAAAAGAAGAGCCCACCACCATCTGCATTCGATATGTACAACAAGATGAACCAGGGGAAAAAAGAAAAACGGTATCAAAGTTTGCCGAGACTTGCAAATCAAGTGGAACCCGCCGCTGTGGTTGGAAGGGTTTATTCTGTTCGAGATGCGGGTGAGCCCTTAACTTGTAAATTCATCACTTGCCTAAGTAGGGTTTGGCGTTTTTTCCAGGAGAAAAAGGAAATTTACGACATTTTTGCGTTCAATGCAACCTTACTAGAAATATAAGGGCAAACAATCAATTTAGTCTATTCATTTCTGCTACTTTTGTTAAATTTGGAATTTTAGCATATAGTTTCATTCGCATATCGTGAAGCCCACGCTTGCAAGTCATGTACCTCAAGTGTTTTAGTGCTTTTTATTGATAAACTTCAATAAACAATTTCTCTGGTTCAGAAAAACGACACAACACCAAGCTTCGCACTGACAGCGTTCGTTTGACGCGATCCCGTCCCAAATCTGACATCATCGAACGACGGGAAGTCCCCCCAACCGAAAGCGAGCAATCCACTGTGAATGCCCACCACATCAAATCCCGCATTATGAGACTGCCCTACGTTTCTGTCGGCGTCGGTGACCGATCGATTACGGCTCCCTCAATGAGCGACGTCGCTGGAAAGTTTGCTCGCCTGAGCAGGTGAAGTGAATATGAAATCCAGTTTAAATATTTACGATTTATTGAGACAAATAGAGTCAATTAGGGCAGAGCTTCCCAAACTGGGGTGTCAGCGCGACGAATTTTGTGGGTCGCAAGTATATACCAATTTCCCACAAATTGTCGTAATCTCCGTCTTTTTGAACATTTGCCTTGATTTAATGGGTGAAGTTTTCTAACATTGGCATGCGAAAACTGCGCAAAATAAATTAATATTTGATTTTGCCTTCTTGTAGTACCCCTTAACAAAAGGTATGTTTTGAACTGCTTTTTTCCGTAAAACGTTTAGAGTCGCAGAAAAACTTTAGAAATCGAAAGGAGTCGCAGACCAAAAAGTTTTGGGGTCCTGAATTAGAGGTTACGTTTCTGTGACTTAAACCTGGTGCTTCTGTGACGTCACGTGACGTAACACTGCTACTGTGACGTCACTTAAAAGGGTGGGGCTATTACTGCCATTGTTCCGAATCAGGGATTAGCAACCCCTGGTGATTATTCACACGAGGTGTTTATTCATGAGGACGCCAAGTGATTTACGATTTCATATTTCAATATTTTATTTTGAAGCCAAGTTAGGCGTCTTTGATTTTTACCTTTAAATGCCGTATAACTGCAGAAACGAGCTACAGAGAGCACGTGTACGATTTAACGCAGAAACATGAAGCAGTGACGTCATTAACACGTCACGCGAAGAGATTGAGATTTAACAAAATTTGTAAACTGGCAAGCTGCGTTCAAAAAGTTGCTGACCCCTGTTCTGAATAGTAATGTTCATTTTGAAAGCAAAAATATAATATTTCGCCATTCACATTTATTTTTATTGTTTTTTAGATCTTACAGCAGTCTTCATCCCCGTAGGACGCGACCACCTCAATCAGTCGCTTCAACCTCAAACCTTCAACCTATGAATACGTCACTGTTACGTCACAAAAGCGTCAGTCGTCCAAACGTCTCCGTGCCCAGCGAGCCCCAATCTCCGCTCAGCGCGGCCCTGGATTTGGCGCGCAAGCAGCGCGTTGCTATTGGTTGGTTTTGCAGTGATAAGAAAATATGTTGTTCAGCGTCGTAGCATGTACTGAAATCTTCGTTTAAATCTTTTAAGGCGAGCAACGAAATGTGAGACCTCATTCATCTGAAGCGTTTCAGTTATGTCTGCTGCTTCTGCCGCCCGCTCATAGAAGGTAAATGTTCGTTACAGTGTTTGAGTTTGTAGTGTAGAGGGTGCATTTTATCTTGCTTAAGCTCGGGGAACGTCACGCATATGTATGACGTAACAATGTTTTATCCGCCATAATGTTTTTCCTTTAAAACTAAAATG
The DNA here is from genome assembly GCA_008931825.1 of Phallusia fumigata. Taxonomy (NCBI): domain Eukaryota; kingdom Metazoa; phylum Chordata; class Ascidiacea; order Phlebobranchia; family Ascidiidae; genus Phallusia; species Phallusia fumigata. The sequence continues at coordinate 12,152 of QXVZ01030831.1, forward strand.
AATGAGAGCGTTTAATGAGTTTTGCGTCGACTTTTTTGAACGTCTCCTTATCATAACACGATGTTCAGCAGGCTGTAGTCGACACCAAGCATTAAAAGTGGCCATGCTTGGTTGATTCGACTCATCCTTTCATAACAGTCAATATTCTTATGTGCAGAAAGTTTTACCGAGGCTGTGTAGCGTAGTTGGCAAGCCACAACCCCTTGACATGGTTTGGTTCGAATACCACCGAGACTAGATGTTTTTAGCCTACGCCTATCTACTACTAAAAGTTTATTAATAATTACCATAGATAATGCAGTATCCCTGATAATGTTATTCTTTTATAGAAAACTCCACCTGCTTTTGAGACTTCTTTCAAAGATGTTGAAAAATCCTAATCTTATATCATTCGATAGTCAACAATCTCTGCGTTCACTGGTAAGGGACCACCGATGTTTTTTCGTGCACATGTAACTTTTCAGTAACACCAAGTTCTAAACCCCATGAGTGCAAGAAATACTTACCAAATCAATACAAAAATAATAAGTACCTTGTAATCGCGGTAAATATTAGTAAGACTCGGCTATTAAAAGACCGGGCCATTTACAATCTTTCTATAGTGACGTCACATAACCATCGGTGTGCCTAGGCTATAATGTCACTAGATGTTACGTTTGTACCACATTGCACATGCAGTAATGTTTTGAGCATGGTTNTGGCTACACAATGTATTTACTATGTTCAAAGCTCCATGGCAGGTATGTTTTTATTTTGAGATCTTCTTCAAGTCCTTGTGTTGTGTTCCTAAAGTTGAATTTTTTTCCTTGTTTTCAGACTATGATTGAAAGTCGATCCGACGTCATCTCACATGATCAACTTTTAATATGTTGTCGGGTGCTTATTTGCCATTGTGATTTTCATATTTTGTAATAGTATAAGTTTTGAGCAATTGTATATTCTACAGCGTCCCTTTTTAGTCGATTCCAGTGATTTCAACAATCATACGTAGATATTGTTGTGTGCACGTTTTGTGTAAAATTTGCCTAGATTTTTGTCTGTTTTTTCGCTTGAGTGGGTACAACCGTTTGCAAATCGTAATGTATGATGTCTCCTTAAAAAAAACTGTTCGTGTTCATTTTTCTGCCTACCACTGCTTGTACATAACACTGTCACCATTTTTTCTATTTTTTTGTTCTTCACCTTGCAAGATGTCTTCCATTTCTCACTTAATTTTGTTCGATGTTTTCATCCAATCAAGAAAGGTTGCTTTGCTTTGTCGATATCTGCCTTCTATTTCTTGTGTGCTTCACTAAAACGTTGTGATCACTTTCTGTACTGTGGTTTTGCCTCAATCGACTGATGTTGCTGCGAAAGAGCTGAAATTTACAATGAAAGAAAATGAAAATAAATTCAATTCGACTGGCACTGTCGTTTTCATGACAACCAGTCAAGGTTGACAGTTTGGTACGATAAGGTACGCAGCAAAGACCATCAAAGGGTACGATACACCCTTCTAATTAAGGTACGTCGTATGCACAACTCCATATGTACCGTACCGTACTGTCGGCCTTGCAACCAGGGCATGAAAAAAAGTTAGTGGGTGTATCGTTCAAAATAGAAATATACCCGTAGGTAAATGAAATTTACCGCACAAGTTTGCCTTTCTACAGTCTGCACCTGTGGAAATCTAGAACAATACAATTATTGTTAAAAAATGAAAAAACGCAGCCGTTTTAGAAAGATAGAAGTTAGGAAAGGATGTTGGCGTTTTAAAATTAAAGCGACAAGCGATACGCGACATAATGTGTATGATTTGAACAACAACAACAACACGAAACGTTTATCTTTGCAGTACAACGGACAAACAATACACATTTGAAACTCGTACTAAAAGGCAGGAGAATAGCAAAACGATTCATTGCGCTAACAGTTGAATGATTAATTTCAATACTGTATCTTCTAAATTTTTGGTTTATTGCACGCTTTGCAATTGATACGCTTATAAAAAAAATCGGATTTTGTGAGTTGTGACAGCTGAAGTTGCGTAAACTAGTTAGAAACCGGGTTCAAATCTACTGAAGATCGTTTGAGGACGATTTGGCTAAAATTCTGAACATCAGAACATGAAGGTGGTTTTGCATTTTATTCGTTTTTGTCACGTGACCAAAACAAGCCGTTGCATTTTTCTGCATTTTTAAAGCATTAGTTAAAGAGTTATTTTCATACAATTTGCCTTCTGGTTCTTTTTTTCTTTCCAAATTTATGTAACAGAGTGAATTCTTGGAATCTGTTTCAAATGCTTAAGTACCCATAGGCTCTGTATGTTTGACCCTTAAGTAGACTCAAGTGCGCCTTTACAGCACTTAAGATTGGCAATATACTGATTTTAAACTACTTAAAACACACAAAACAAAAGCTATCATGCATTTTGCTTTATACAGCAATAAACCCAGTCTGTTGTGTGTTTCTTGCCTCTGATTAGGCAAGTCAAACTTGCTTTTGACATGTTGATGCACTATGTCTCAAACTCGACCAAACCGGAATGCAAAAAAGCAGTGCAACATCGCCGATGTAAGCCTATTGCAAGAAAGCACCTCACCAAGGGTTCATCACAGTCCAAGGGATGCTAAAGAATCAAAGTTTTCACTTCGCCAGACCAACATTTATTCATCACCCGTGGTGTACCAGCACACTGCAGGAAAATACCATTTTCAATCAGCATTGCAAGATTCCATGACAGCATCTTTACCAGTGTCCAGCCATTATCTTAGCAACGATGTGGTAAATTATGAATATCCAGAAAGATGGAACCAGACAAGAAAAGTGACAACCAAATCCAAAAGTAGGCACTCCTCAGCTAAAGAGAATATAACAAATGCTGATGTTGGTGCAACACAGTCAACAACCTTTTCGTCAGACAATAATAGGCAATATGAGTCTAATGCCAAGAAGGAAGACACTTTAGGACACACCTATCCTCGAAAAAAAGCTAAAACATCCTGCACTAAATCTGAAAGGGTGCATGCAAATCTTTTTCCTGAAACCACACATATATTTGAAAACTCTGCACCTCAACAGGTTTCAGAAAACGATGACACTGCTGGGTCCAGATCACACAAACAGCTGCAGAACTTACTATCAAGCATTACTAGCTTACTTAATTTATCGGATGATGAGGCACAAGTGCCTGAAAAGGGGCCTCTGGTACATCCCCATGAACTTGATTTAGAACCCCTATTGACGCTTAGTCCCAAAATCTCCAAAGAAAATGACTACCACCATAGTGAAAGAGAGTCTTGCCAAATTGAAAATGGGGAACCACAACTAAGTACTCCTGTAAAACACATCAGGTTTGCAAATCAACGCACCATACACCCATCATCATCTATCAGTAAACATGGACAATCTAAGTTAAGGACAGCCAAGCCAGCCCTTGGTAAAACCCCATCCAAACAAGCATTAATAAAGACTGGAAATTTGGAAAATGAAACTCCATTCAGCACACCAAAACCTGTTGGTACAATTGTTGCCTCAACCCCGACAAGGTTTCCAAGTGGTGCAACCATAACAAAACACAAGGAGGGTCATGAATACTTTGAATCAATACACTGTGATGTGACAAGTGATGATGAAGATAATTTGATCACTACTTTAGATAATTTTTTGCACACTGCAACTAATCATGCATCTTCTTTGGGCACATCTTTGCGACTAATGCACATATACCAAAGATTAAAGGGCCGGGATGAAATAAAAAGGGGAAACATTTTGACCATGTCAAGGTAAAAACTTTGGACAAAATTTTTGTGGGTCCTTTACCTACTAATAGTTTTAGTTCAGTCATGACTTGTCAACTTACTGTACTGTCATTTAGACTGTACTTTTTTATTTTAGGTATTTTCAAAGGTGGAAGCAAATTGCCAGGTTGCAGAGACATTCAAAACACCAGGAATTTCAGAGGTTAATAAGGTACAAAAAATAGGTACACTTTTATGTGAAACACTATGCTGTGGTAAGATCCTGTCTTCACTATAAACTACCATAGTCAAAGGCAAATAATGAATCTGTATAGATTTTTCATTTTAAGCTGTTGTTTTTAAAATTCAAATAACCTTATGTGTGCAGTGCAACTTCATTTCACACACTCACGATGGTCAGTCAACATTTTTATGCCTGGAGATTTTACTTGTTAAAAAAGAAATTTCAAGCCCAGGAATTGCATCGCCTTCATTTGCTAACTAAGGGCATTTCAGGTATGACATGCTTTGCAATATTATCAGAGAAAAAAGTAATCGTCAGTGTTATTCACAAACATTGCGTTAAAAAATTGTTTCATGTGATGTGTATAGGTTTGTTGTTGTTTCTGCCTTTCTATCAATTTTTTGTCAGTCAGCAAAGCAATGCCTGCATGTGTTATGCTTGTAGTTAGTACTATGTTATGCAACTGTTTTTTTGTGGTTCCATTGTTTTTTTGTTCAATAATTTAAATGGAGGAAATGATGAGATTTGGTTCAACCTAGTAGGGTGTAGTTGGTTGAAGCAATGTCGCTTAAGTTGCTTGCTCGATGAAACGCAAGGGACCTAGACAGGATTTGAACCAACAAGCTCACGATTATAAACACAAGACCATTGCCCCAGCCATCTAAACAACATTTCAAACAATGTATGTTCCTTACAGGTTTAAAATGGTTTCATGGAAAATGCAAAGAGCGAGATGCATGGATGAGGTTGAGGCTAAATCAAAAACTTCTCAAGTCAGCTATGACCCAATGGAAAGCAAGGTGTGAAACTTGGTTTGGGCATATACAAGTGACAATGTTAACCAGATAAAACTTTTTGTTTCAGTTTTGTTTTTTCCCAGCGAAAGAAACTGAAATCCTGTTTTCAAAGATGGAAATCACAGCTGTATCAACAAAGAACGCTTAATCAATTGCTGGTCAAAAAGAATCGCATGGACTTATTTAAGGTACATTGCTAAACAAGTTTCTTTTTTATCACATTACATAAAATAAAATAACTACAGTAAATGCTTTTTGCAGAGTTTTTGTACTTGGAAGTTGGTGCATGAAAACAATCAAGTGGACTTAATGGCTGAACACGTTTGGTCAGTCAAAGTGAAACGAAAAATTTTGAATCAGTGGAAGATTTATGCAGGTGTGTTCCCCAGATATCCCAATCTGTTATCTGGCATTTGTTTACTACTTGATGTCAGCTAAATCTGTTTTAAGAAAACAATTTTCAATAATTGCAAACAGCCATTTGGCATGGTTTAATTTAGAAACAAAGCCCAAATTTTCCAAAACTTAACAAAAGTAAGAAACAAAACGATAGAACTTTGCCAGTGATGTTTTTTATTTGGTGGTTTTTTATTGTTGTGTCACAGTGGGCTGTAGAATCCAGCACCATCGTAACTTCACTGCAAGCCAATGCCTACAACATTGTCTTGTCCATAAAACATTTCAACGATGGAGAAAATCACAAAAATATGTGCAAGCGGCACAAAGCATATCCAATAAGAAGGTAACTAAATTCAATTAGGGATGTTCAAAGTAAATAGCTGGCTATTCTAGAATGGTTGTTTCGAATCCAGAATATCAAATCCAAGTCTTATGTTATTTTGGTAGAATGACACACAGAATTGCAAGCAACAAAACAATAATAAGGGACTGTTTATTTAACTTTGAGAAGTACCCCATGCCTTCTATTACATCTCATGCAACCCGAGAGTAATCTCCCTTTAAACTTGTCCAAATCCAAACAATGTCAGACGTCCGGTCATTACAGAAATGTGCAAAGGTTACTAATTATTGTCACATTGTATGCATGGCTGAGAATTACCTAAAGGGGAAAACAAACGGCATAGTATCGGCGCTGTTGAATGCCACTCGCATCAACACGAAGTGTAGACGAATTGCGCACGCTTGTTTAACATGTGTTTTGGACAAAATAATATCGGTTCCAATTACCCGATATAAACAGCGAATCCTTAGGATTCCATATTCTTCTTTAAACATCTCTAAATGCAATCAAAGGCAAAGAGGATAAACTAAAAAACAAAACCTCTCAAGTTAACACTGTTTGTGGTGTGATATACAATATGTAATGATAGCACATTTGTTGCACACTAAATTAAGTCATGTCTGTTACTGCATTATGATTGTATTTTTGCAATTACTGATCATTACAAAAAGACAAAGAATTCTTTTCTTGGGTGACAAAGACTGTTGTTCAATAATTAATGGTTTATGGCAGTTTTAACTACAGCTCAAGTCCAACAGGTATTAAGTCGGCTCCTATCTCGAAAAGTCATTTTTACCCATATATTTTCAGATTTTGTCAACATGGTTCAAGCATTGGCTGACTTCAACAAGGTCTATAAGGTCATCTCGTCGGATGCAATTTGCTGCTGTGGTGCAGATCAGACGAGCATGTCTCATCAAACAGTCCCTTGCGATATGGAGAAGAGAGTTAACATGTAAAGTTTTGGTTTCTGGATCAAATAGGATAAAATTAAGGTAACATACAATTATTTAACCCAGTTGTTATATTTTGGACCTTGAAAAACTAAATTTGTTTGGAGGCTAAGCACTAGTATTTTAAAAATTGCCTGGGTTTATTTATTTGTGCTTTTATTGAAAACTGCAGTAGCATTGAAAGTTAACCAAACAATTTTTAAGATAAAACATTTTTAATCAATATCAAGTGTAAGTTATTTTAAAGAACAATTGTTGGTTGATTTTTTTTTAGCAAGGCTTTAATGGTATTAAGTGTAAGTTTGTGATTATTTTTGTACATGTCTACAACAAAGTTTGTTTTAGGATTTTGTTTCATACTTGGCACACATCATTGCTTTCCGCTGAACGAAAAAACAGACTTGCTGATTGTCACTGGAACAAACTAAACCTTCAGATTAAGTTTCATGCCTGGAAAACATTTTGTGATGTCATGAAGAGAAACAGGTATGCACCAAATTTTTATCAAAACTGTGTACATCGAAGTGTCGCAGTATTCCAATACACACGACAGAACTTTTAGTAAGAGCATATCGGTTGGTTATTTCCTTCGCTCCCCCTAAACAACACCGTTCCATCAGGTGCAACCAAACCACTGTACTGCCGCGATCAAATATATATATCTTTTAGCGGCTAAATACACACACTTGTATCTACGCATGAAGTTACAAAAACTCTAAACATTCTTTTTAAAATGGTCAAACAAAATAATCTATGGTTACGAATGTATATGTTGAATAGGAAAAATTTGGTGCAGCGTTTCGGAACTTAGCCAAGACAATAATGCATTTGCTTACGCATCGCAGTTGCTTTGTAATCAGCATTTATTACTGCATAATGACATTGTATTGCAACAAGGACCATGAGTTTATTTGCAAACAATTGCCAATTTGATGTCATAAACATAACTTGCGTGTGCATATTGTTTCGCCACCTTGTCAATTAAACTTGTTTCAAAGCAAACTAATTTCCAAACATAAATAAAACATAAATATTTGTTACTGACTTCCTCTTAAATGTTATTTAATCAGTCAAATAGTGTTCAACACCCTATGGCCGCCATTACATACACTCAAATATACTTGTGCATAGCCACATTTAAAAGCATCTGTGGCCGTACGGCCGCAGGTTGTGCACCCCTGTGTTAGTGGTACAAAAAAAATTAGAGTTTCTAATACTACGTGGTGTGGTTGTTTTGATAGCAAAAAATGCTACAGCTTACAAGAGAATATGTTTTCTTTTTTTTAGAAAACAAGCCTGTCAGCATTTGAAAAGATGCACGATGGTTGCTCCCTTTATTTCTTGGAAAGTCTTTGTTCAAAAAAAGAGGCTTGATGAAAAACAACTGCAAACATACACTGCTGAACTTAACCAGGTAACTCAAATTCAGACCTTTGTGTGTTTTACTGAACTTAACAGGGCATCAAGTTATGAACTAAACTATGGAAATTGTGATTAACACGAATATATAAATGTTTTTAGACACCAAATACATCTAAAATGCAGAGTGTAGAATGGTAAAACCAATATTTCAATACCTATACCCAAGGTTTCATAACCCAAACAGAATTACGCAACCCAGATGCCCTACTAAGTGAATACTGCATCTTGTGATACTATCCTTTAGTTTAGCCATCGTCAAAAATCATTGTGTTTTTTACACAAAACTTAGCGTTTCTGTTTGGCTGCAACCCCTTGTTTCTTACCACTTTGATAGCCAGAAGCCTACTAAAAAATCTGGTGTTATTCTGAAAATGGTTTTTTCGCAGGACATTTGCTACAATGCTTTTATGACATGGCGAGCAGCGTTCAATGAGAAACTACTCACCATACATTGGTATGAGCAGTGGAGAGACGCTTGTGTCATGCAAGCTGTCAAACATTGGAAAGGATTTGTACGAAGGAGGCGGTTCCATAGAAATCATCACAGGATTATTCTGCAAAGTAAGTGTGAAAATGTGCTGGGGACAGAAAAAAAAATCAACTTATTTTACCTCAAACAACCAGGATTACCTTACATTATTTATTGTTTCAAAAGCTTACATTCTTCTTGTTTTAAAATCTTTTGTATGTTGCAAATTTTTTGACATATTTTTTGTTTAGCATGTTTTAACATTTGGAAGGATGAGTGCATTCATTATCAAAAGCGAATTTCAAAGGCTGATCAGTTTGCTTCTGTGCTGATGAGGCAAAAAATTCAACAAATGTTTTACGCATGGCGCTGTGTCTGTCAGGATTCCAAGATTATTCAGCCTGTTGTCAGCAAAAAGAAACGAAAGACATGTGCAAGGTAAGAAAAAATTTTCCAACTGGCTATTGTCAACAAATAGCTTGCAGTTGAGATGGTGTGATTGATAAATCAGTACATGAGCATTGCTGTAGGTTGGAGCAATGCTCCGAAAGTTTTTGCACAAAAATATTGCCTGTTGCAAAACAAACTAGGTAGCATTTCTTTCATTATAATATATTTTGTGTGGCATTAGCCGACTTTTTGCTGGGTTATATTATCTCTTTATTTGTTGGTTTAAAACCTACTTAGGCATGGTTTTTAAACTGTAGTCTGCGACAACCTGGTGGGCCACTTTAATTTTCCAAGGGTGTCGCACAATAATTCCATTTCACATCTTTTTGTTTTTGTCAACAAATCTAACTTTAATACCAAAAAAGCATTTTTATTAAATTCTTCTCCCTGGTAAAGACCCACCAAAGTATTTTTTCCTTGCAGAGCATTCGATGCTTGGCGATCATGGGTGGCAAAAAAACAGCGAATGGAAGTTTTAACGTGTGAGTTTTCTGCATGGAAAATGAAGCAAAATTTTGTGCACTGGAGAATGGAGCTAGACAGAAAACAAGCCATTTGTGATCATTTGACAAAACTGAACAAGTACAAAATGAAGAAGTGCCTTATAATTTGGAAATTGGTAAGTCTGTGTTGTGATGTTTTTATGTCTGAAACTTGTTAAAACTATCTTTTGTGATTTTTCAAATCTTGCACCTTTTAAGTTTTACCAAACCATTTTTCTCCAGTCTCAATATTTTGTGTTTGTAGAGAACTATTAGTATGAAGAAATCGAAAGAACGGCATCAGCACAAAGTGCATGTAGTTGTGGAGTGCTTTGACAGGTAAACTTGAGATTTTCATGACATAGAAACATCCAATCTTGAATGCCAACTTTGCAAACCAGGCTTTCAACAACTTGCTCAAAATTTATTACTGTTGACTTACATAGCTTTTGTGAAGAAAATGTCCAAATTAAAGCACCCATTATAACAGACACCTGTGACTTTTAACATGCCAGTATGGCTAATATTTTAACATTTTCTTCAAAAACAAGAAATCGGCAGATTTTTTTGCTTGCAGGTGGAGAGAAGTTGCTTACGATCAAAAAATAATCCACAAAGACTCTCTCTCCTGGTTTCGGAAGGTGCATGATCGTGAAACCAAACATGTGGTATTTAAACAGTGGAAACGGTCACTGATGTGCAAGCGTGTTGCAAGTGACCTGCTAACATCAAAACAACATCATCTGTTTTCTGTAAGTTTAGGAAGTTGGTACAAATAAGGTTAAAAAGTAGTTTTTACTTGTTTGGTATAATAAGTGAAATAAAGTTTATACATGCAAAACCTATTTTAAATTTGTATTGTTTTTCAATTTATACACTTTTAGCTTTTGCCTTTTTAGCAAACGTTCAAGGAATGGAGAGATATAACCAAACAAAACCTCAAAATGCAGATGACGGAATTTAGTGTTAAACTATTTGAATCAAATCACACAATATCGTCATCTTCTAACAGTTCATTGGAATCTACTGATGTTTTTACACCATCTACTAAATCTGTGCATGACCGAAAAATGTTATTCAATGATTCTGGTGTCGAAATGGTAAAAGATTCATCATCAGAAGTTTCCAGCCAATTTGACCGTAAATCGCATGACAATGATTCACAAGTTATCCTTGACCACACACATATTTCTAGAGCTTTGAGTATTTCACATCATGAATCTGAATCTTGTGATTCTTATGATCATGAATATGAAAGCATCATTTCACATGACTTTGATGATGCTACATCTTATGAGGACTCGAGCACTAACAAAGCAAATTCTAGCACTGAAATCATGACAATAGAAGATTTAGAAAGTGATTTTGACACCACAACATGTTTTGATGATGCAGAAAATCCAATGCTGTCCAGTCGTACAGTTGTGGATTTAACCAACCATGACAACTGCAGTGTCATCGTACATGACTCAGCACTTAGTGATCACCTCGCTGACATGGAGGTGGAAGGTTTTATGCAGCAAAACACCATGTCAGCAGAAGTTTTACCCTTGGAAGGGGACAGTGAACAACATCTTCATGAAAGCACTGCTTCTAATGCGCAGATTGACAATGATCATGTCACACTCTTTCACACCAGACCAAAACAGGTCACCGACGTGATTGTACAAAGTTAGTAGATGCACATTAGTTATTTAGTTAAGCATTTTTTAAGGTCTGTAAAATCCACTTCTCATTTCAACTTTTTTACTTTTACAAACATAAGTATTTAAAGAGTTTGTTGATTCTTAGGCTACTGTATTCAAACCATGTGTTTTATTCTAGCATTTTGGAAAATTATGAAACACCATAACACCTGACATACAAAATTTTGCTGCAATTTTTTCACAACCTGATCTCAATGTATTTACAGAAACCGATGGAAGCCGCTTACGGAATTTAGCATCATTCGCACTCCACCGACTTCAATATCCAACACTCGGTTGTGCCTTTCACCAATGGAGGTTGCTTGTTTATGCAAAAAAGTGGAAAAAAAATGCTGAAAAACAGTCAGAAGCATTTCACAGTGTTAAGCAATCATGCAACGGGTTCAGGTCTGTTGGATGAGAACTGTTAGAAGTTGGACCAATCTTGAGTAGATAATAAACAACCCAGCCACTGCGTTTGAATAGCTTTTCGAGATATATAAACACTGTCTAAATTTACATTTACCACATTTCACCAAAATCTAATTTACCTATTTGGCCAGTTCTGTAGTATTTAATATAAAACAGTGCTCTCTCTGCTAGATACCATCCTGCCACCCTTGTATTACCCACTTGTTGGTAATTACCACTAGGTTAAAACCTTTGGTCTAAAGCCAATATTGACTTATTTGTTGAGTCATTTGTCTTTGTGCTTGGTGACTTGAGTTAGTAGAATCTCTGCAATAGCGGGATTTGAGTCACGTCCAATGACTGACTTGGTTTGAATTACATTTGTTCTTTATTATTTTCGGTTTAACCAAACAGGCCTAAATGCCTTTTTTGGGGAAAATATGCTGATAACCCAAAGATCAGTGATTCCCAAACCGTTTTGTGCACCAAGAATCTTTTTTACAACTCAACACTAAAGCTTTATGCTAACTGAGACTAGAATCGAGTATTTCAAAACCACAACTGTTTTGGGTCATTAAGATCACCAGTCAAATCTTGATTATACTTTCATCAAAGTTATTAAAGTGACCCTAACTTTTTAGGAAATGGAAGTTTCAAATTATGTCACTAGCGGTTGCCGACAACCATTATTACCAAAGATTAGTTGAACAAGCCTTCTGCTCCTGGCTACTACTGGTTCGTCAGAAAAAACGTGTTAGACGGTTCGTACATCGAAACCTTAGGAATAATTAATCTTTCAATACAAACATCTTTCCTTTGTAGCATGCATTCGACTGCAGATGAACTGATAAGAAGACGTCTGACTTCGGTAACTTTCCACTTATGGCGAGAAAAATACAAACAAATTCGGGAGTTCAAAGGTGAGCTGTTTAGTTCAAATTATTTCGTCAAAGCAGGCCCATCGTGGTTTGTACCAATTTCATCTTTTGGGCGCTGTACGCCCCCCAAGTCCCTTTGGCTGACTCTGGCCAGCCCGTTAATCCAATTTGGAATGACAAATTAAACATCTGAATAAATGGATAAAATGTTATTGAAAGGCAACCCAAATTTGAATTGGTTATATGATCTTACCATCTGGCCAATACAGTGTTGTATACTATTTTTTTTGAAATACAATTAATACCATACAAAATTGATTTTTTTCAAAGAAATAAAATTAATATCATGCAGAATTGAGTTAAGCTATTGTGCCTGGCCCTTCTGTTTATCACGTGGCCCCACGTAATAAATAATTAACCCACATCTGTCCTAGATGCATTGGACAAATCTGAAAATCAGCACATCGACGTTGAGCGCTTGGAAGGCCAGTGTACAAACTTTCAGCAGAATACCCAAACAGCAATGCTCAGAAAATGCATGGAAATCTGGTCAAAGAAACACCGCCAACTGGCCCTTTGTGACCGACACTACAAACATAAGCTATATCAGAGGTAGGTATTGTTTCTATGGCAGTTCTATGGCACTCACGTCACATGTATAAATATCTTGAGTAGATAATAAACAAACCAGCCACTGTATTTGAGTAGCTTATCGAGACATCTAAACACTGTCCAAATTTACATTTACCACAATTCACCACAATCTAATTTACCTATTTGGCATTTTGCTTAGACCACTATTTATGGGTCTCCTTCCTGAAGAGACACATATTGTTTTCACTCGGTTTGTTTGCTTTTTTCTTTTTTTCTACCCCGAGCTTGTTTTTCTTTGTTATTGAAAATGGATCTCCGTTGCTTGTAGGTATCTTCTGCACTGGAAGAGTTACACTGAAAGAAAGCGGTGTCAGCGAACCAGGGTGAAAGCCGTCAACGAAATCCTTTTAAAATACAGAATCCTGATCACCTGGCAAAGGTAAATGACACAGACAGCTTTTTTTATTTTCATATTTGAAAAGGTGTTTGGAAAAACGGTTGTAGATGTACATAGACCCGATGAAACTCTTTTGTTAACTAGTCAACGAAGTGTTTTTACTTGTTTAGAATTCTCCACCAGAAGAAGATGGCGGAGTTCGTCCATGCAGACAACGTGAAGAAAAGAATGCGATTCTTGTTGACAAGTTGGCACCAGTTTTTCTCAGGTCTGGTTCCTCCAGCGATTTTCAACACAAATTTTATTATTATTTTCAGCGAATGAACGGGCAAAGAACGGGTTTTGCGCATCGATTTGTTTTTAGCCTTAAACCTATTTCATAAACAACACGAATGAGATATTTTTTGCTTGTAACTACTGTGATGTCATCATGTTACATCACACATTAAAAAATAATGTTATAATGTTATATCAAACTCACATTTTATGGGCAAAAGTATAATGTTTTTTTTGTCCAATAACAATAACTAATGCTATCATAATTGTTCCCGAATATAATATTTTCAATGTATAAAAATACTCAACAGTTCAACGTAAGAACCGAACCGCAGCCGAAGCATTCCTCGCTCGATCCCATCAAGCCAGACTTCGCCTCAGCTTTGCCTTGTGGAGCCGCAAAAGCAAGCACAAAAGATCGGCTTCAAACTTTTACACCGCAAACTTGCTTCGCAAATCCTTTTCACGCTTTCGACAAATTACTCACGAAAAACGCGCCAGAAATGAAACGGCAGAAATGGTTGTTGAACGGAACAAATCCCAGTCGGTAAGTTATGTAAAGTTTACTACCCTGGGTGAACATATATGTCAAGACCAACATGGTAATAGAATAGATGACCCCTAATTTGACTTTGTATTCTGGTAATAGAATGAGTGAGCTATGTGTGTGAATGAAATAGCCGATCTGGCGATCCCCTACCAGAAAGTGACGTGTAAAGCAGGCAGCGGTGTCTGTGATTTGACTTTCGGCAGGCTGACCACCGAGTCTGCGTATTGCACTTGTTCAGAGCGCCAGACCCAGATAGACACATGTCGTGGGTTCGAATCCTACCGCATTTCTCCAGCCACACCTTGCTGAATGGAAATGCATGGAAGGCCGACTATGATTCTGTATAACGCGTCTTACAAGCTATTGCTTACTTAAACTAATTTACGTTTTTTGTTCGTCTTCTTGTGGTTTGTGCAAATACCTTTATATTTAACCTTCTATTTTTTTAAACCTTGTTGACGTGTTTTCATCCAATCACGACAACTCAAGTTTAAAATCGTTTCACATTCTTACAATACCGTGAACTATAATTTTATTTGTAACATTTCAGGTCGCCGTGTACTTTAGCCGATGGCGAGAAGCAAAATATCGGGCTGAAATGTTTCGTCAGTTTGAAATTAATCGTCTACGATGTCTATGGTCACGATGGTGCCGCAGTTTGTTTAACAAAAGGTTTGATGATTTATTAGCATGTGAAGAGTTTCACCTAGCAATGTCCTCCTTGTGCATAAATGTGCAACATTTTCGTTGCACGAGAAACAAAGGTGAAAAAGACAATTTTCTTCTTCGCCGTTCGTTCGATGTGTGGTCGAAAAGTTGCAGGAAAGAAACGAAATCACGTGACACCGCGAGGCAAATGATTACCAAGTGGTACGTTTACGACACAAAACAAATAACCGATGTTCTGATCAAGGTTATTGACTTCCTAAAGCAAAAATCTTTGAGGACATTGGTTTCCAACTGTTAATGATCTACTCCTCCCCTTTGCTTCATTTCGAACTTTTCATTTTCCCCATAAATAACATACGTCAGTGGAAATTCCCCCACGAGCGCCGAGCATCAATATCAGCAATGCTCGGTTGTCGGGTCGGATCGGCATATCCCTGCTTAAATGTGTGTTGGCAAAAATACACATTCAAGTTAGCAATGTGACAGTGAACTGGTTGTGGTTGCCAAGCATAGCCCAGTTACGCATTAAAACCACATCAAAACTGAAACGTCTTGATAACATTTCAGCAGTTGGTCTTAACTAGAGGGCCATTGTGTTTAAAATGTTATTTACCAAAGTTACATCAATAGTTTCTCTTCTGAATATACTGATATTAACATACTATCTAACTAATTTTCCAGAGGGAGGTTATAGCTTTGATTATCTGTTAGACGGGGTCTATGGAATCAAAAAGCCTGAGATCAACTGATATACGGTATTAATCCATTATAGGCGCGATTTGGCTGTCAGGCAAAGGCAGCTTCGAGAAATGATGGAATTGTTCGAAATTGGGCAACGCGCTTTAATAAAAGAAACCGCATTACACCAATGGATTGAGAACAGCGTGCAAAGTATTGAAGCCAAGCGACATTTCCGTAAATCACAGTTACAAAGGTATTTTTAGCTCAGAGTTTTTTGTAACCTATGTATGGAAAAACAACACAATTTTTTTCGTTGCAGGTTTTTCCGTGCCTGGCGATCAAGGTCACTTGAAAGCTTGACCCAAACTGTGACTTAAACCCACCTTTATTTTCAGTTTCCAAATTCTAAACGTTTGACGACAGTTCTCGAAGCTAACAGCTGCAACAGTGGTCGACCCGGGGCATCTTTTCATTTCGGTGTCGAATAGAAGATACACTACTATTCTTGTAACTTACACATTCGGTTGCCTCTTAACTCTTTGTATCTTTTTTGTTTGATGCGTCACACGCTTGTCGGCAACACTTCGCGGCAGTTAGTAAATTTATCAACTGTTAGCGTTTTTGCTGCGAGTAGTAGTTGTAGTTCTACACCCAGTACTTTGCATAACCCGGGGCCACAAAATTTTTTTTAGTGGATTTCTGGGTTGCAAATGTGATTTTCGCCAGAAGTTCGCAAATACTTTTTAGGCGCGAACCCAAAATTGTTACGACGTGTTTCAAGAAGAAACCTCGTCAATCTTGCCGGAGTAAATATTCCCTAGCAAATTTTGGGCACATCAAAGTTGGGTAAATATGCAATACAACCTGTCTATAATCCTAATTATTACCTGAAGGATGTGTACTTTCTTATGTACAAGAAAAACGTGCCGTATAATTTCAGTTATTGCAACCCGGTATTTGCGCAGCTCTGTTCTAGGGCATCGAGTATGAAAAGGTGCCACCCCCAAGTAACGCTCACATTTATAAATATTTTTCCCTTCAAGTTGTTGCGATGTGCGTGAATGAGGAACCTCTTGCCTTAGTAGATATTCTTCACCAAATACTGTAGCTGCTGTATAGTTCCGCCTTCTAAGAAACCTCGTTACCTGCTGACGCTTAACGTAGAAACATGCATGTCGATCTGCTGCTGCTCGCATATAGGTTGTATACTAAAGTGTAGAAGCCCACAGTGTTAATGATGTTCCGAGCCTCTTTTATACGTTTTGTTGTAGAATTTGTCGATAATCTTGCCCTACTGTTTGATACGGTACGAACACCTTTTTACCTAAGTAGCAATATAGCATAGTGTAACTGCTATTCTTGTCAAG
The DNA here is from genome assembly GCA_008931825.1 of Phallusia fumigata. Taxonomy (NCBI): domain Eukaryota; kingdom Metazoa; phylum Chordata; class Ascidiacea; order Phlebobranchia; family Ascidiidae; genus Phallusia; species Phallusia fumigata. The sequence goes on from QXVZ01030831.1 coordinate 28,938, forward strand.
AACGATTTGGACCAATTAGAAGTTTTATACATGTTTTTGTGTGGCAAGTCAGACCAAACTGCTGATACAAAAAGTAATTTGCAAACCTTTTATGCATTGTTCTACGTAAACACCGTTAGTAACATTTAAAACCTTGCTTTTATAAAATGTCAGCCGATTTCCATATTGCACTTGTGTGGAAGTTACGTGTGGACCAACACACTTTCGCTTTTTTAATAACCACACCTGGAACCTTTTTAGGCATTTTTATTCGGCTTTATATGTGTTGAGGCATTTTGACTGTTGCAGCCGATCGTGTACAACGTGCTACTCAACTATATTCGCATTTGGCGACGCCTTGGGTGTTGTTTGTTTTTGAATTTACTCTTAAAATATGTGAAACAATTGTTCTGAAATTGATTTTTAATTAACGCACTTTGCAATGCGTCAAAGCTGAATGCTTTAATGTGCAAAATCACGTAGGTAACAGATCGTCCCTTAAACGTCACAACCAAAATGCGATTAAACAAAATACAGCAAGTAAGTTTAAGGCGGCGAGAGTCAAGTACACAACTGGTCACGTTGCGAACTTGATTGCCTCAAAGTTAGGAAACCCACCAGCCTGATATTGTTGAGCAATTACTTCCTGAAAAGTGAGCGCGCGACGCAACCGTTGCTATAACGAAGGAACCTAAGTTACTGTATTTGGTGTTGTGTGTAGCATACATGTTTTTCAGTAAGAATACTGTTGGAGGAGGGTTTAAGTTGCTACATCCCGTTAGTACCACAGCAAGGAGGTTTTGAATTCTACACTGAAGGTAATTTTTTTGGTTTGTTTTATCTTTAAATGCGTTTGCAATGTTATCTTGCAACTAATTTGGTAGACTAGAAATAGTTCGAGGACGCTGTTCTGGTTCAATGATCCGGCTAGTGGTGGTCTTGTGGCAAAATTGCCAGAGCATCAATACGTTTTTTCCTTGTTTCATGACCAGGCGTTTCTGATAGTTTTGTGGTTTATGCATTGGTTTTGTCAACAGGCAACCTGTTACTGAGGGTCTGGCTTTTTTTACGTCCCTCGTGTGTTTTTGCACGTTCCACTGTTTTTATTTTTTGGAAACCGAAAAATTTAACAGTACGTCAGATTTTGATTTGCTTCTTAGTGAAAAATGAATTACCTCGACAAAAGGCTGTAGGCCTATTACGTTGTATAAAAAAATAACCACTTAGTTATAGCTGGGCCGCGGTTTTTGTGGCAAGATACGTCATCAGCGCACTTTACAAACTCCGGATATCTGGGCGTTACCTTTAAAATGCGCTCTTACGATTGGTGTACATATCTAAATTGCACAAAACTAAAGGCTGATTCACACCAGATGCGTTTAACGGTTGCGGTGCGGTTTTTTGATCTCGCGGCAAGCAGCGGGGCACTTAAACCAGCGGCGACCAAATTCTATCTATCAAACATAAAACACTTTGGCCGTGTCTGTCAATTAGAGTGGCGCTACATCCTGTTCTAGCAGTGAATATTACAAACTCCTTCAAGCAATTTCGGCAATGGGAGCAAACTTTTTCACGAAGCCAATATGGTTGAATTTGACTTTCGTGTGAGCTTTGAGCTCGCATATCGAATTGAGTGTATTTGCAGCAAGGGCAGTGTACGGTACGTATTGAGTTGTGCGTGCCACGTGAGGGCGTACCGTACTGTCATCCTTGATTTACAAGTGCTTTATGCTAAATTTTGCCCATTTTTCGATAGTAGTCGCTACATATAACACTGATTAACTGTTTTGCAGGAAATTGATTTAATATCAGTGTTAGGAAAATGGAGGCATTAAAATCTAAGTTCATGTGTTTGGCATGTGAACTAAGGTTACAATGCAGGGAAAGGAAAAATTATGACGTTCTATTGGAAACTAATTTGACAGATAGTGCCAAAATATTTCATGAAATGGGCAACGTTTATCGCCAAATGCCTGATTGCGGTGAACTGAGCCTACGTGAACAGAAGTTTGCCATCATCAGATGTGCAGTGTTGTACAATGCAGCAATCGTAAGAAAACCAGAAAACAAAGCCGAAATTGAAACAGACCTGAGTGAACTATGCTCGCATGTACTTCAACTTTGTAGAGCCCGAGAAGCCGACGCTAACTTGGTAAACAAAGCTGAAGAAGCTCTAAAAGAGGTCATGCAACTGAGATCCGATGTAGAAAAAGAAGTTAAATCTCTTCATAACAGATTTCAACAGAAAGATGGGACCGAATTTTTTGTTGATACCACATTACAACTAAAC
>QXVZ01030836.1:0-24585 GCA_008931825.1 Phallusia fumigata
AACCCGATTTTACTGAAAATCAACATTAACATTTCTTTTGGACATTAAAACGCCTGCATATTTGTGTCTGCCAAATCTTTCTTAGGCCAGCAAACCATCTACTGGGCCCTAGTTTTCATGATATAACAATATATCATGTTTAGTGGCCGCGTTAAAACGTAAAAAATTGGCAATAGCGACATACCTACTGCACAAAACAACCTACCCGTTTCCCAAGCGAATCCAGTATATAATATCTTGCCATAGCCATCGTTCGGTCGGGACACCAACTTCGGATGAGCAGAAACTTGCGAAAAACGTCGAGGGATTTGGAGTAACCTTCGGGAATGTCGCACTCCTCTGGAGCTTCTTGATCAAACCAGGATTTCCACGATCTAATAACAACCTCAGTAATGCTTATCTAGTTCAAGGCCTTAAAGTTTGTCTCTAGAACTTGGGTATTTGTGATTAGTATAAGGCTTTTTAAATTGGGCGACATCAGGGACAGGCAATTTCCACGATCTAATAACAGCCTAGTGGTTATAACTGGACGTTGGTGCCTCTACAACCTTATTTATAACAGGCTTTTTAAATTTGGGTACATTACGCTATTTCAAAGATTTTATAATGAACAATGGTTCCTACAATAAACATTTTGTTGGCATTTTTAATCAGATTTGGAGTGATCCTACCCCAACAGCCTGTGCCCTTATATTTTCACATGTATCTTTTCAAATACATAAAGCACAGGGTAGTCTTTCCGATCTAAAAATGAATTTTATTGACACTCGGTTGCCAATGAATACAATAAATTGTCACTTCCGAAGAGTAAAGCCCTCAACACGTCTATCTTATTGCTGCTTTGAAAATTTTAAAATCGACAAACTTTGGCAAGCCAACACTCTGTGGTTCACTTACTTATCATTTGCCGCCACTTGCGTGACGATTTGCTTGAATTGCGGAAGCACAGTTAGACGAACCAGATTAAGCCACGTCACATCGAGAATCCACTTCTTTGGCTTGGGGTCAACCGAGTTCAAGTCCAACGCAGCACCACCTAAAAATAACTCAAAGCTCTTTTTCTAACACCAAAGGTTTTGTTTTTCGAACAAAACTAATACTTATGCGTTTGATAATAAATGCGTTTGCGTATACTAGCTTTCACCTTGCTGTAATTGACTCTGTACAAATCCCAACTAAATAGTATTAGCTTTTTTCAATGGCCCTCTTGGACATAATAAATGTATTCGTTTCTTAGGCAAACAAGACACGGACATTAAAAGTAGCTTTAAAAAAACAAACTGTCAAGGAGCTTAATAATGACGATTACATTGTAATGCAAACGTTTAAACGAGCGCTGTTTTTATCACTAATAATGCACCGATCTATTTTACTATATATAAGCTCATGTAATTTAATTTAACAATTTTTATAAATCAAAGATCGTTAAACTCCCTTACAAAACAAAATTCAGTTAAAAAAAATCAAACACTTTAAAACGGGGCCTAACCTTTGATGAGAATATCAAACTCTGTGGCAGAGGTCTTGCCCGATTGCAAGTCGATTTTGAGCGCAAGAAGAAGGGTAAAGATATATTTGTGCTCTTCGTACAGCCCACGAGCAGTGTAGCAGAATATGGCGTAGCTCAGAAAGTCGATGATGTTTGAAATCCTCTTGGCAGGGATGGGCGACTGTGCTGATCTAAAATATCGACAAGGTGGTGGAATATTATAAATGAAAATATGCAAAGTAGAGGCAACCACTCGTAAAACTTCGCATTTTGTCTTTACACAATGATCACAGTTGAAGAAATTTGCCTTCATAAGTATTTATGATACATTTGAAAGGCCTAAAATACAACGTTACGTACAGTTGAGCCTACGTTTCAAAAACAAAAGCCTTACAGTTCACAGTTTAATCCAAATGTGAATGTTTAAATTGCGTACAAAAAAAATTTTTGTCGCAATGGCCACAAATTTTGCTGTTAGTATTGTAAAATATTAAAAACGATTTTGGATATTGCAATTTTAAGAACCAATGTAACAATATACGAATACCAACGTGGTCGCTCACTTTTGTATGCTATGGTCGAAAACCTCAAGGAACTGAGCGAGAGAAGTTTGGTACATCACATTCACCAAACTCATCTCAGTAATGAGGAAGTAGAGGATTGAACCTCGGGATGCTACCGGTCTGTACTCCTCCCGAGCGGTGCTGATCTTCTGCTCCGTCTCCTCCGCAACCTCCAGCTTCTCACTGACCTCCTCCGCTGTTGCCTTGGTAACCTGAAGTAATCAAATCTTTGCTTGGTTACATTTGTTCCCACTGTTGAGTTAAGTTTATTTTGCTCACCAAAAGAAATCATAGCGACGCAATTGTACTAAAATAATCACAAAGTCGGAGATGGCTGCGCAACGTTTGAACATTATGAGGCGCGAAAAAAATAAGGGCACAATTTATGAATCAAAGTAGCTAAACTGTCATTACAAAGCGTTATGTGACGAAGGATCACATGAGAGTTTTTGTGCGTTACGAAACTTGTTCATGATGCAACACACAGAAGTCAGTGGGTAGTGTTTGTCTGCTTTGTTTAGAAACAAGTTATTCACTATTTGAATGAAGTGTGTATTTCTCCCATCGATAAAAACAGTGCTGGTAAAGAGATAAGTGTTCGCGCTGCTTCGAAAGTTATTAACTCAACTGCACCAAATATATAAATCTACACGATTTGGAAACTCTCTACAAAGAACATGTTCTAAATTTGTAGCTACTTTCAAACAAACTTAATAACTTTGAAGAGAATTTATAAGAGTTGTGTTTGTGTTACCTGAAGAACTTGTATGAGACTGTGATCCTCCACCAACGATCCTTTGGTGGATGTGAGACGCAGGAGCAGGTTATCTTCTAGTTCCTGCATCTTCCTCTTGTTTTTAGTCACATCTTCCAGCAGCGCGATTCGCTCTGCCTCAAGTTCCTTTCAACGACAAAACTGTCAATTGTTCGTAGCCTTTCACAAACTACATTTTATTAAGTCAATAAAATGTGAGAAACAACAAAGTTGTTCAACCTTTTAGATTTATATCATGTTTTTCCCCACGATGCAACGAGTAGATTGATCCAACAGAAAAAATTTCATTTTTCGTATGACAACAAATACATTCGAAACAGTACATTTTGTAATAGTACTAAAAGGTTTAATACGAAAATATACTTGATTTTTTTGATCTGAAATGCTTTGTTTGTCTACTTCAAAAATGTGAGTTTTGATATAAACGGTCTACACATTTACGACATGTTTGTTTACCAAGGTGATTTACAAGGCGACAGTAGGAGTTAACGACATTGAAACCCGATTTAACACTTCCACTCGCCTGTTTTTCAGTCACAATGACACGCGCGAGTAGTTGGTCCTCCAGACCCTTCATTGTGACAGTGAAGTCGACGATAGAAGTGCGAGCGCTGACTTCAGGAGTGTAAGCTGGGTTTGCCAACTTTGTGCTGAGGAAGAGTGTGAATCCATCCATCACGTCGGTTTCCTTGTCACCGAGTTTAACCTGAACGATACCGGAGTGTAAAAATGGGGGAGATTGTTTCGCTTGATGAAAGAAATCATAGTGATGCAACGGCAGAAAACTATCACCAAGCCGGAAATAGCAAAAATACGATGTTATGAGGCGCAAAAATAATGGAGGGCAAAATTCGAGGAAAAAAGATAGAACGTTCTGCAACTACCGTCATTACAAGGCGTTTTGTGATGAGCCTCGTCGGAAAACAATTTTTGACGCGTTTTAAGAAACTTGATTAGGTGGCGTTGATGGTTAGGGTTGTCGCTCGCGTATCAGTATTCTATTTTGGTTTGCTTTGTCGTATTAAGGATCGAGACTCCTATGCACTATACATTAAAACAAACGTGGTGCTACTAAAAGTAACTTTGGAAATTAGAAATGAACCACTGCTATTGCAGCAAGTTCAACTACAAACAGTTAAACCGTTTACCTTGAACGTTGNAACAAAAGAGATTTGAAAATAAAGAAGTTCTTTAATTTGGAGCAGAAGTAGTAGGATTTACCAGTTTTGAGGAAATTAACCTGATATACGATTACACTGTGTATGCGCATAGTTGATCCTGAGATCTGCCCTGAAATTTTCATGCAGACCAACGATAACGACACACTCATGTATAAAACACATCACGCCAGGCCTACAAGAGGCGTTGCACTCAAGTAAACCTAAAATTTTAATTTGATTGTGGAATGATCAATCAAGTCCCCACTAACAACATATTTAACAAAAGCTACGTTTTACAGAAAATAAACCAGAAGCGCTTAAAGGTCGCCTGTTAGTCAAAGCTTCGGGTATTATGAAGTTACTGATTAAGATCAGTGCAGTGTATGTTCAATACACAAATATTAAATATTAAACCGTTTTTAACGAAACGACATGCTTCAAACAATTACTTGACTAATGATTTTTTTGAAAGTATTTACGAACATATTTGTGTTAGTGTTCTAACCTGTTTCGATTTCATCGCGGAGTCGTAAGTAGCTTGTACAGCATCAAGTTCAGCTTGTTTCTCGTCTAAAACCGCCTGCGCAGCGGCGAGATCACCCATGGCTACGCCGAGTCGACGTTCTTGTACAACCAGATTTGCCTGTATTTTGTAACATTTAACAATCTTGTGTGTAAATGGAAGTCAGCAAAATAAGTTTATTTTCGAGACATCTGATTCGACTGATAAATATTTTCTTTTCTTCAATAGATGAAAACTAAGTTACAACCAGTTAGGGAATAAAAAATGTTAAATACTAGCTTGACTAAAGAGATTGCTTTCGCAAAAATATCGCCCAAAAACCCTTCAACAATGTCGCTGTTGAAAACCCCCTGCCTTTAAACATACTACGTTTTAATTTTAAAAATATACATGTAATAATAAAGAAATTTTTAAGACAAATAAGATAACACACAATGAGCTAAAGAAATTTTAATCTTTAAGTTTTTGAGGCACATACAGACTACAGAAGGATCTAAGCCCAAGCCTCTTTACCTAAATTCGGCACTACCTGCAGACCAGTAGCGTGCATTGATAGATAAACCACCGCCGTATTGTCCCACCAAAGTCAATACATTTTACCTTCAGTGGGAGAACTTCAACATTGATCGCATAAAAAGCAGCCATTGCTTCGGTCCACGAAAGTAATCCGGCCACATTCCCACAGACTTTCTTCGCTGATTCCAGGGTATAATCTTCCATGTTCAAGTAAGGCTCCAGCAAATCAACCGTCTCACCAGTAATAGTGTCCTTAGAATATCAACAAGGTCTGTTTGAGTATTTGCCATTGTTGATTTCAAATTGCAAATTATTGTCAACTGCTTTTGGGTGGCCGTATGTTAAAGAGTATTTACAGTTGAAATATTTTTGTAATGTTTGTGTGTAAAACATGTTGTGTAAATGTTTTGATGTTTTTGTTTGTACATTGGATCCTAAGCCCTGATATTGCCATAGTGATAGGCATTGATCTACGTTGCTCTGTTTGGGTATTCGCCATTCTTGACAGCAAGTTATTGTAAACAGCTTTTCCGATGCCTTAATTTTAAAAATTGTTGTGTAATTCATAACAGTTATTTCCACTTAAACTATTTTGTTACTTTTTGTTTGCATTTATGTTTTGTTAATGTTTTGCCGCCTTGCTTGCTTTTGTCGCCAGAACTAAACCGGAATAATCCCATGGTGAAACAACTTGATATACCTTGCCAAAGTCGAGCAGCATGGGCAAGAACTTGGTGTCGTTCATCAACTTTTGCGCCTCGTTCCATGACGGCTTCAAACAAGGTCTTTCAGGATCCATTTCCACCTTATTAACCTTACGCTACAATCAAGGGAAAAAAACAGAAACAACTGTCTACAATGTAATATCAGGAGTCACTAGAGAAACAGCATATTGGATAAAGACATCAGTCGCATATTAATGCAAGGTTGTAAACTTTAGCAAGTCTAATGTCATTCATCGTTTACGTTTAGGTTACGCTCAATTAAAAACATAACTGCCATAGAAATAGTAAATAGTGACTAAATCGTATTGCAAACGTTTCGACGATCATGTTGTCATCATCAGTGCAGTGTTTGCTACTCTTTAGGCCCCTGTTTTGCGTGCCTAACTATACATATTTATATTTGTATGTATATTTCTTTGTTATTGGCATCATCAGTATATCTTTTTCAAAGCTACAAATGACGTTTGGTTTCGTGTTAGTTCTGTGCGATCGTTTCAATACAGGTTTAGCATTAAAAATAATGCAGTTATCTGACTTACCCTCATTAGTATCATGACGCAATCCATAATTCTCATGATCAAGTGAGGGGGTTTACCCAACTTCCGAACCGTCGCAATATCAGCAGGCTTGATTGTCTGATAATAAAATAAATTAATTCCGAGGTGATTTGATGTGTTTAAAAATGAAAGTAAACTTCGACTTGGTGTAATGATTCCTAATCCTTTTCCATGTCGGCCCCCCTTTGAAATCACCCAACTAGTTCTTGTAACCCCTTCTGTAATTTATGGAATTAATTTCTCAAGTATCTGTATAACCAACCTTAATGGCTTAGCAGCCTTTCCCCACCCCCTTAGAACAAATCTTACACCCTTTAGAGTCGTAGTCACGACGCCCAGGTTCGTCCTTTTAATGCTAACCTAACCAGAATTTGGATGGAGGGTGAGTATACGCCGAGATAGGTATTTCCAAAACGGCAAACTGCTTGTTTCTTTTTGAATAAAGGTCCGAGATATTTTTTGCCCAATCCAAGAGGACTTTATACACCCCTGACTTGGGCCGTAACTGCAATGGACTTTTGCAACCATTGACCTCGTCTGACTAAACCGATGACAACATTAGTTGAAAAGCTCTGGCGAGTCATAGTGTAATGTCTGACCACAATGATGTCAAAACTTGTACCAACCTGTAAAGCTGCCTCCGCCTTTTCCAAAGCTGGTTTCGCGGCCAGAAGTTTTTCTTCGGCAACCGCTTTATCGGCGTGGATGACGTCAGCTACACCCTGGGCTTTGTCTTTTACTTTTTGTACCTAAAACGGGATTGCGTATGTGATGGGTTTTATTTGCATGCTGGGCATGTGTTAGGATGCGTTTGGTTGTTAGGATTTCTTTGAACTATATTACATTTGGTGGGTACACACACATATATTCCCAAACAGTAGGCCGAAGCAAGTTAAAGGGTGAGAGGGGGAGGAAAGAGGCCAAATTTTGATGAAAAAGGCGAATACTTTCTATCATAGACTGAGTTCCAGGGATTTTTTAAGTCAAATAATGTCAAGCACTACTTGCCTTGAACTTCTACTTAAATTACGCGGTTTAAGTTAGACTTATAGCATGGTTTCGTTCATTTTCATTTGCTCACCTTACTTTTGACTTTTTCTGCTGCTTGAGCTGACACAGTGACCTCAGCTAACACGTCATCGGCCTTCTTTGAGGCGACCACTAGATCCTTCTCCTTTTCTACAAGTTGTTTGGACAGTTCGTTTACGGATTGTGTCGCTTCAATGAGTTTATCCAAACCTTTGGGATAGAATACGAACAATTTTTTTAACAAAAACATCATGTCTTAAAATACCAAAATAAAACAGGTGATAAAACTACAATTGTGATTAAATTGGTTGATCACATTTAAGGATTTTAGGTGAAAGCCCACAATAATTTAACATTTTAACAAAGACTGTTATCTAATGGTGTTTGCCTTGACACAGAACAAACTGTTAATTACTGTTGCAATTCTGTAACACAAACTTGAAGGATTACTGCCAGAGATTCAACGTTTGCCTAACAATGTATTCACTACATGCAAATTCTCTGCCGGTTATTTTCTTTTACAATCCTTTCTTGGCCGAAAATTGTTTATTAATCTACCGACCTGTGTTCATGCGCTGTGCGAGATTGCCGATGTAATCCAACTTCTCCTTGTAAACTTTTTTGTATCCATCCAAAAACGACAAATAGGATTTCGGCGTGACGTAGGTCTGACGTCTGTATCGCTCAAAGTATTCGGTGCAAGCCTCGGCAACCAAGTCCTGGCATTGATATTGTCGGTGGAAACGTTGACCAGATGACCAAGTGAATTAAAATGAAGAATATTTACCCACACAATATCTAAGAGTCTCTAAATACCTGAAACATTCCCATCACTCCATACAGACTGACTTTGGCCTCTGGCGTGCACTGGATATCAAACCCTGATATGAAGTGGCGAGCTACGGCCACTAGGGCGTCTCGTGGCCACCGTGAGAACCAATCGATTGTGCACCCGGAAATCAAACCCGGAAACTTCATTGATCGGGAACGAAATTTCTCTCCCACCTAAGAGGTAATGCGGCTTTTGTTAATTTTACGGCTTAATGCGGTTTAAAGGCCAGGAATTTAAATAAGATACTTCATAAAAAATACTTCGGACCAAAAACACTAAAAATAAAAAGTATTTTAGTCTAAGCAGTACTTCCTAAAAATGGTTGAGATTAAAAATGTTCACTAAAAATACTTGAAACAAAAATGCCTATTAAAAAATTACTTACTCCAAAAGACTAAAAATAATAGCTAAAAACAGACTTATTCTTTTGAAAAAATAATTGAGTCTAAAAATACTTGAGATAAAAATACAAACTACATAAATACTTGAGACTGAAAATACTTGCTTAAAAAATACTTCTAAAACTAAAAATACACTAAAAATCCTCACCGGAGAAAAACACAAAACAACATGAAGGTTGCTTTTGACTCGTGTCAGAAAATAATCGTATAGGTTTTCGTTAGTTGGAGGGCGCTTAGGATACTCCTTTTTCATCACTCCTATCAACTCTTGAGTTATCTCGTCGATCTCGTCACGCGCAAAGAGATTAGAAACCTTAAAAAATGAGATACAGGAAAGGGAAAAGAAAAAAATACTTGGACAGCTTTTAAGGCAAGGTTTTTACTTCCAGCAGAAAATGCCGCTACACAGAAATGTGTAAAAAAATCAGCTGAGTAGTAATAATGATGTGAACTGACCTCGCCAGAGGCCAACACGTTATTGAGATATTCAAGAAACGCTTCATCCTTTATTTCATTGTCGGTGAAGATGAAAGTAATGCCGTGCCCCTCCTGACCAGCTGTGCGGTACAAAATCTTAAGGTCTTCCATCAAGTTGCTCACACCATACGATCTGCAGTGTTGTCAAAAAAAATTTTAAGCCTATTTTGTTGTAAATGTTTTACTCGACCCACTAAACTTGCAAATAAAGTTAGGGGTCAGTGCCTTAATACGTTTCTTCTAAAGAGAAATGACTGGTCAACTTGTAAAAACAATCATTTAAAAACTATAGGAATGCAAAACTAAATTAACTATGTGTTTTTGATAGTTGTATTACTAACTGTTACGTACATATTTGCAGACATTCGGCAACGTAGAGCTATCGGCGGTGGCTTTCTAAACAGGTAAAATGCTTTACCTTACCATACGCGCATGCACGTACCCTGGTAAGGCCTCATTGAGTTGAAATGCGGCAACACCCAAGCGGGGAAAAGAATGGGGATTGAAAACTTTTTTTTACCTGGTAAGAGTGATCTGGAAAGTCTTGTACCCAGCGATGAAGGAAGCTAGCCTGGTGAGAGACTGCTTTCCACTCCCACCGACTCCAACCAATAGGGCGTTGCCACGTGCAGTGTTGAGTATACGGGAAATTCTGACGAGATGGACCATTGCGTCCTGAAACAAAAGAAAACTTTTCCACCTATTGTGTAGCAAACAGAAGTTGTTAGGTGTGGCAGTATTGCAACCTTGAACTTTATATTGTAGGAAATACACGTCAAAGCGGGTTTCGGGGGTGTTAAGATTAGAAAGAGAACATACATTCTGTTTGTTTAACCCCGGTGACGTCACACGTTGAAAAAGTTCATTAGAAAATGTTTTAAGAAGTTCATGAAAAAATAATTTAAATTTCAAAAATCTAACTTTGGATGCTAAGTACACAATTCATGGTTTTATATATTCTCGATAGGAAGATACAAGCAAGTACTTAGGTATAAAAATTTGCGCCCCTTTTCCGAGTCATTCCTAATGATGACAGCAGCGTTTGTCGAAATGGAGAAAATGTTTTACACACAAGTACTGGCTTTTATCTTCCTTTTGAGAATATTTAAAAACGTGAATTTTGTTCCTTTGGTTTTTATGTTTTNTGAGAACACTGTCGAGGTACCAGCCACATGCCATTTCTGTTGTATCCTTTTTATTTATTTTTTAGAATGTTGGTGAATTTGGGTCGACACCTTGGGTTTTTTGCTAAGAGAAACACAAGCGACAGATGCAGGATCCGAACTCACAACCTTGCGAGGACAAGGCAGCCGGGCCAACCCTATATCCATTGGCGACGGCAGAAAATTTTCCAGGAGGGGCCAAATATTCTATGCTTTTTCATTCAAGAGGTTTTTTTCATGTAACTTATATAAACCACCAAGTACATTTTTCGTATTTTCAGGAGGGGTCAAGTGCCCCCTTTTGCCTCTACGTGGCGGCGCCCATGCCTATAACCATCTTGACACTATGTAATACAGTTCTGTTAAAAAGGGGACAAAAATGTAAATACCTGCTTCAATGCTTTGTGGAACCAGCTGTCGTCCTGTTTGTTAACGAAGCGATCCGCTATAACGCGCGTGCATTCGTGTTTCCATAACCACATAAGGTACTTTATTTCAGGCACAACATCGCCAGTAATTTGCAACATGCCCTACAAGTATCAAACAGTTATATGTCGGTTATAACATGAGCTGGTGGTAAACTAGACCTGGTGACGAAAGAACAGAACAAAAATGACAAGTATTAGTAATTCAATCATGCCGAACGTCGATCAACGTCCTGCAAGTTTTCGTTCATGTCCAATTTCGAAAATTGACCGAAAATGCTTAATACCCACTCAGAGACGGCCCTACACGTCTCTTGCAGACCTGCTTACTGTCATTTGTGGTGTGCCGTTGACGTTACGGCTTGCATGAACGCAGATCTCAGAACTGAATATGCGCATACATATAACCAATAGCATTAAACAGTTGTTCATGATAAGTGTAGTATTTTTTTAGAAAAACCAGTGGCTTTAAACCTTTCAATACTACTTTACATCGCTTTTTGTCCAGTAGAGGAGGAATAAAAAGTTCCAATGTAAGCAATAGAGGAATTCATTAAACAAGGTTCGAAGGCACTGAATTGGGCAGTTAAAAAATAACTTTGGTTTCAACTGCCACTTACTTGCCAAATTCTGCTCAGGTCTCGAAGGTTAAAGATATAGTGAAATTTTGCCGGGGTGGGCAACAGTTTCCCTTTAACACCTTGCCACAGTCGTCTAGTGGCTTCCACCAGTCTTGGAACCAACGCGCAGATTTCAGGAGTAAATTCTCGTTCCTTTAAAGACACAGTTAGTCTCAATTTATCTTTATCTGAGCGTTCATCAAATTTGCAGAAATTTGGGTAACTTGCCGTGCAGAAGTGTCCGCAGCCAATGGTGGAGAAAATCTTGTCAATAGAAGCATTAGAAGGGAGACAACTGTTAAATATGGTAAATTGCCGCTTTAGACGCTGCGGGATATCGTTTCTCCCACCACCGGGTTGGATCATAGCGCACACAAACTGAATGTCCACGATGAAAATGCAATCTCCAGGTTTTTCCAGGCTGAAAGCAGAAGTTGTTACTATTTGGAAACAAAGAACAATTCCTTACCCAACTTGTAAAACGTCCTTTGCCTATAAAGATAATTTTAAAAGTTGATGTAGGGGTACAGCAAGAAATTTATCAAGCTTAGGTATAAACCAATTCTTCCTGGAGTGGGTTTTACATTTAAGTACGTTGTCTTAGGGAAGAATTGGCACGCTATTGTTTTGTTACATGTAGATACAGCATCTTCGGTATCTTATTGGAATAGACGTAAGTTCCATTGTGTAATAAACATTTTTGCTAGCTTGTATGTGTGTATGTAAAACTTGAAGTACTTATAGATGGCTTTGTTCTCCATTAACTGACGAACGATCTCGTTTGTGATCTGATCTCCCCACTCGTTTATGACAGGCATGTTGACGTCATCAATAAATACCGTCATCTTTTTTCCAGCTGGGGGGCCATATGTACTGCCCACTCGCTTGTCCACGTAGCTCTCTATGGTCCTCTGAAATAAAAGGTAGGAATTTCACGACAAACTGCTACAGCGAAAATATTTAACACACAGGAAAAGGTTAACTTCCTAAAAAAAGCTTCATAAAAAAACGGTTTCCTTGCAAGTGTCGCGTGCTTGGAACGGGTTAAGAAAGTATCTGGATTTGAGAGGCACAACTCAAGTCCTAACAGATACTATCTAAAACCAAACCTTTAGATTTCAAATTACTTATAATTTAGTTACAAAGCGCAACATTCATATATGGCACCCTATTTCAAAAGCCTATCATTATCTGTTGATATTCCAACTAGATTACCTGTTTTTATGCACTAGTGAGCAAAAAGTTTATGATTCAAACATTCATTAATATAAAAAACGATTACCCCCCAAGCTGCACAACAAATATAACACTGTAAAATGGCATGGAAGTTGTGTTAACCTGAAACATGAGAGGAGTGGTTGCGGATGAGAAGTTGAGAGCCTTTGTGGCGTGAGACTCCGGGTTGTATCTTGTATTCATGTAACCTTTCACTATCACAGTCTTTGCTGTTCCTTGCTCTCCGATCAGCAGCACTGCCTTTTCCTAAAACACAAAGTGGTAAAATCGAGCTTCCAAAACCTTCGATGTGACTCCACAACTACAAACTTTAATGCTTTGTTTAAGTCCAGCGGTATATTACAATTTCAAATTCACGTTTTTGTCATTTTTTTATGCATTATCTACATCAATACGGCAACTAATCGAACAGCGGTTCTCAAGCTTTTCATTTCATGACAGATATTCAAAGCTTAAACCGTGAATAGTATATTTACATCAGTGTATCAAGAGAGACTAAGCTCTTACTATAGACAGGCTTTATTGACTAATACTCATCACTAAAAAATTTACCATGCAATTACAAAATTCCACCCTGCTGGGTAATTTACTTCCGGTTGAGAACTTTAGATTAAAACATNCGGCATCAGCACCACCAGCATCACACCGGGTTTGCCCTTCAGCCAAGCAGTGAGAATTGGATCCCAGTTGAGTATAGAGGAACTCATGTAGACCATTCCTAAGCACAAAATAATATGTTTAAGTTGTACCTCTGTGTGTGGAGGCAACTTTGCTGTTAAAATAAGAAGAAAATGGAACGATTAAAGAGAATTGATAGGTTCAAGAACAAAGAAACGATAACATAAAATCAAAGAATCAAGACAGCAATCATGTAAGCTGTTAAAATTTCCGAAACGCAAATATGTTTGCGGTGACGTTTAATAACATCGCGTGCAAATTTCAACATAACTAACCGTTTCTAGATACGGTAGCAGGTGAAGCGTTGTCGATATTGTGAGGTTCGAAGATAATTTTGCAACTTGGAGCCATCGGGATACGATCCCCGTTCGCAAGGGTCAGCGTTTTGTTGTCGTCAAGCACAGAGTTAAGGTTCTCAATCCATATTGCATCAACGGGACCATCCAGCACCAACCATACGTTCTCGCCCTGATGTAAAGGCCATAAAAGTCTGTAAATGCTTTAATTTCGGCAATACTTATTCACAAACTTTGTTTTTAAAGTAATAAACTTTACTGATGTTTTATTCAAGAATATATGCTTTTGATAATAAAGAGATTGGTGGAACATTTTGTAGTGTAATTTTGTATGGTTGTACAAGACAAGAAGTGAACCAATATAACCGTTCAATGCCGAAACTATTGTGAGTTCCTTATTCAAATCCTGTTGAATAAGTAATGTCGAATGTTTTACAATGGCTGACTGGAAGGCCATAGAGCAATTTGCAAAGAGACCACGGCGCTAGGTGAAAATGCTACAATCCCAAATATTATCCCCAAGAATTAAGAAACTAGTGGATTGGGTTTAACAGCAAGTACTGGATTGCATACTAAAATAAATCGCTATACTTTTAGTATAAAACAATGCGTGTTTGTGTCACAAAAAGTTTAAAATGAAGGTAGCTTGCCATGCTGATGCGACAGTGGGCCAAAAAGGGTATTTGAACCGCGTAACAAAGTTACGAAACACATCATCCTTGTAGTATATTTTGATGATAAAAGTATGTCAAACATTGCTTTTCCACCAAAACACCAAACTAGTTCGCAGCATATGCAGTAAGGTGTGTATTTACCTTCTTAGCTTTGTGCGTTCTCCGCCACAGAGTTGAGAAGATGCCGTCAGTCCAATCATTCGTGGCCACGTCGAGGGAACCAAACATCTGAGAAGCTGTGATCGCTTTTGGATTCATTCTCATTTCACGGTGGGGACTGTCAGATATCGTGACATAACAGTAAGTCACTTATAATACCTTTATCAAGCTTTAATAGGATAAGTTTGAACAGTATGGGGTGCAATAACGTAGCCGTTTGTGTTAGTAGAAAATAATATTACAAGCAGCGACGTTTGCTCTTTTCAGTCACAAACAGAGACAAAAATGTTTTGAAAGAGGTAAGAGATTATCTCGTCCACGACGACTTTTAAATTAGAATTTATCGGACAACTTTGGCTCACTGCACCAATTTTTGATTTTACACCCCTACATATCCGGCCATGATGGCGTTTCTAGTACAGAAAAACAATAAAAGAAAGCATACCTGCCGCACTCTGTCATGGCCTTCATTAGCACGTGAATACAGTTTGTTTTGCCGGCCCCGCTCGGTCCCAACGTCATCATTCCATGACGAACTCTCTGCGTCTCATAGAGCTGAATAAGCTTGAGTACCCACGGTGGGTGGAACACCAAACCCATCTCTGTACACTATAAAACAAAAAAGCAAAAATACAAGATCTGCTACTATATAATGTTTGAAGAACAGAGGGTGAAAAGGTATCATAAACCTCAATAAAAAAAAAATCAAAATCAAAACAGATCTTGTACAGCCCTTTAGACACAATAGGTGGTAATTGAGTTATAACTGAAAAAAAATATTAATCTAAAATCGCCGATATCAAAGTTAAGATTTTACCTGACTTTGTTCAATACGATCAGGATATAAACTGTCAATCTTGCATATAACCACCATATGGGAAAGGTATTCTACACCTCCAGCTGTTACACAAGCGTTAGCTTCGACGCCTATCCAGGTCGTATTCCACACGGTGTACTCTTGAATATACCGTACTAAAGGAGCGCAACTAAATATGTTTTTGGACATCAAGGCGGGACTGGAAAAATCCAGCCTACGGCGAGCTTCGAACTCACGACCTTTGTGGTACTTATGTAAGTGCCATAGGAGTCCAAAATAAATTACCAAAATAACTTTTCAAAATAAATATCTGACAGCAACCTACATCATATAGCCGATAACAACCTTTACGTTTTACTGAATACAAACAAAAACTAATGAATTCAAAAAAACTGTACTTGGTGCTCGATAGCCGCCTCAATCTGAGGATATCCAGCTTTCTCCAGTTGGATGCCTGGGAAGAGGTCATTGATGAGCGAGAGGAAGAGGGGCTCGTCCTCATCCACCAGCTTCGAGAGATTCATATCTCGGAGGATCCTCATCACAATCTTCATCTCGGAGTCACCAGGACTGGAGCGCTTTGCTGCACCGAGTGTTCGGAGTACGGAAAGGATGTTGCGAAGTCCGAAATCGTAGTGGACCTGGAGAGACATTGTAGTAATTGACACAAAATGTACGATTGTTCAGTTTTAAAGGTTATATAATGTTGGCAAAATAGCGATAAAGGAGTTACCCACCACGTTCTAATGGGGTACCCAATGAGTACTGTGATATTTGTTTACAAATTACAAGGATCTTTGAAAAAAAAAATTGTTTTTGCAAGTTATCAGGTCAGCTTAAACGGCATATACCAAAGCCATGCTTGTTCGTCTCAGAACATAATCCCAGCTTTAAATAAATATTTTACCGGAGCGAGTACATGCGTGTTACGATTTATTTTAAGAGTTGTGAACTGATCCATGTTCAATGTACTCTTCAGTGTACAGTTTTTGAAAGAGATAAAATTCAAAGAAGAAAAATGCCCCAAACCTGCTTCGTGAGTTGTTCCTCGCAAAGCTTGTACAAAGTGTAGAACTTTCTGGAAAGCTGCACGTTGTCGACGAAACCGCAGGCCGCAAGTTTTACTCGCATAATGATCTGACGATCGGGCACCATCATCGCCACCAAGCGGAAATTGATTTTTAGATTTTCAGGCAGTTCTTGACGACCAGCGTAGCCAGGATTCTATCAAAATTAAGAAAACCAAATTAGAAATTATTAGAGAACCCGTAAAGTTTGGATATTTTGCATGGATTTTGTGGATAAGTAGTGGATAAAACAGCCAATCAAGGCTGCGATAAGAATTCCTTAAGGTAAAGCTAAATTATAATGCCGTTTTATTCAGATTCCTAACTCACATCTTATGGTTGAGGTTGGTGAATACTTTGCGAATCTCAAACAAATCGTTGCCCAACCGAAAAAAATGCAGTTTCAGCCTATCTGAACGCGACAAGTCGGTTCGTATTATTGCCCACCACGTAATACCCCGCCACATATGAAGCTAGCCTTTAAGTTGACGTTCATGGATCATAACTTCATTTTTTATTGCTTTTTAAAACCGTGATTCTGAAAAGCGATATTTCTTTGAAATACTACAAACCAGTTCTTTTCTCTAACTGCAGTTTTAGTGAATCTTGCTAGGCTTCTATGTAATTTTCGTTACCATTGTTAGAAAGAGTCCGAATTCAGGGTTTAGGGACACCAGGTCGCCGTCAGTGAAGATGAACGACTTTTTTCGATCTTTCTTTGCACCAAGTACGATCGCAATCTGTTGCGCTGCGACGGACAGGACTGGGAGCTCGATTCGGTTAAATTCGTCAAAACATCCCCATGATCCAGACTGCGCCAAACCTGCCAGATTGTGTTAAACCTATATAGTTTTTTTATCAAAGCAAAACGAAAATGCGACTATGTTTTAAAAACTATTACGACCAATAGGAAGATACAAGCCAGTACTTGTGTGTAAAACATTTTCTACGTTTCAAGAAACGTTTCCTGATGATGACAACATCTTTGTCGGAATGTAGAAAATATGTTACGCACAAGTACTAGCTTTTATCTTCGTACAAAGAGCTTTTGTTTAGTTAAGCATGTGACTTGAAATAAAACGTTTTTTACGTTTCGACATACGCCGTTGTCATCATTAGGAACGCACACGTACTGGCTTGTATCTTCTTATTGAGACTATTTAAAACCGTGAATTGTGCAGCTAAGTATATCGGTAGCCACCACGGTACGGCAGCAAAACTATTAAGACCCGTTGACGACAAGCGTTCGGTCATTTGAGTATTATTTACCCTGGGGAAGACGACCTGACTAGGACATCGAAACGTCGGTACGCAAAAATACATTTGCCGGGAGAGCTTTTATAATTTTATACAATACCTGGCAGCAACAGTTTATACATTGTAAGCTTATTTCATTTGCAATTGGCCACTATAGTTTGCCAAACATTTGAAAATTAATCGCTGAGTAAACGTCGAACTAAAAACTTTTTACATTAGGTTTTTGAAGGCCCAAAAATGAAACCGAGTACCACAAGAGTTAGCATTACAATTTACCCAAACGGCCGCAAGGCGGAATGCAGCCATTACATGATAATCTATCAATTACAAGTAATGTATAAAAACGCAAACCCTTCGCTGCGATTGCGTTACCTTTGTATATTCTTCCCAAACCTCGGTAATCCATCTGATCGGAGCAGTTGAAAACCACCACGTATTTGCCGAGGCACTTTCCCATGTCCTTGGTGGTCTCTGTCTTGCCTGTGCCCGCTGGTCCAGCTGGGGAAGCCCCCAAACTCATACCGAGTGCTTGAGCGAGAGTGATGTAACATCTGCGAATGGAGATGTATTTTTTGTCGATAAACATGTTCGGCAATAGGTCGGCACATTCTGCGTTTTATCTTAAGTAAGTAAGACGTGTGCCCACATAATGCAGTTTTGTTAAATGGAAAAAAACTGTTCCAAACTGTTATGCACACCTTGTCGAACATTTCTGTAACAAAACGAGCTAACTAAAAACCCTGGAAAAACAAAGGTTACAATATAACGCTTAAAAAGATTTTAGAATGGTTAACATTGTGGTTAGCATGTTCATCTTCTTGTTTACTCCAATGGTGGCTCAACGAAGCATATGGTTGAGTTATAAACCAAAATATCGTCTACTCTTTGCTACAAATAAGCATTACAATCTGTTTCCTTTTGCGATAACGTTTTGTCCATATTTTTGTTTTTACGCAATCAAACTAAAGGTTTTTATTTGACTCTTGACACAAAAAAGGTTTACAATTGTGAACTAGAGAGTCGTCCGACCTGTCGGTAAGAGGAGTAATAACTAGTCTGTCTGTGCATCCCAAATACTCGTTCTGGTAATCGAAGTTAACGTCGGTTATTGAGACAAGGCATCGATCAGTGTCTTCTTGAAAGTAGAATCGGGATTGCTTCAACCACTCGAAGTCTGATATTGACTTGATGTGCATGTGAACCTCAACAATAAATCCAAGTTTTGAATAAAGAATTGTAAGTAATGTGGATGTAATGTTTGATGTTTCAAAAGTTTGAATTGAATGTTAGGCAGTAGACAAGAGGTGGCCAAACCGCTGTTCGAACGCCGCCGGCTCCTTACGTTTGTAACATGTTGTGCAGTGCTGTGTGTGCATAAACGTTTTTTGTTGCACTATTCACAACGTCACCGCAGGAAATTGGGTATGTACTTTACTTTGTATGTAGATAAACTACGTTCCTTATTTCTTGTATTATGGCTCTTCGAAATTCGAGTTTTTTCGTATGATGATCTAGGGTAAAGTATGTTTGGCTACATCTGTTGTAGACGGACGGTTTAAGCCAGGAGTTCTCTACTAGGGGTCCGAGATCTGTTCCTAGGGGGAAAACGGTTTGTTATTTGAACATGAGAACATTATTTATATTCTGAAAATTGCAGAACGAGGTACGAGAACTCGTTTGTGAGTTCAAATTGTTACTGACAAGGAAAAGATTAAGAATCGCCGGTTTAAGCTGACATTCATAATGCATGTAATAGGCTAATGGGTACAGTTTGTAACACCGCCGATCGTTAACATTAAGCGAGAAAAATTAATTCCAACTTCAACGCAATGAAAACTTTATAAAAAAGCTAAAAAAATTCCCGGAACTCGTTTAAAAAACTGAACTAAAACGTTGAGGTGTGACATATAGGTTTACCAGGTCATCGAATATATCCCTCTGGTGAACATGGATGGTGACCAGAGTTTCGTATTTGACTCGTTCAGTCTTGGTGAGGTCCTTGGTGGTAACTCCAATTAGCTCGTTTAGCATGTCCAGAAAGCGCTGGTTAGTCGTTTGCATAATCTACGAGCAAGTTTTTTTACTTTTATTAAACGCTAAACGGTCCTTTTTTATATCTTTTGATTTTTTTGCATTAGAAACATTATTTTACTTTGATCCTTTATTACGTTTTGTTAAAATTGACCTTTATTATCCTTTTTTGATGAGGAAATCAACATAAACAAAACTTCAATTAAAGCACTTTGCCTAAGCTAGATTAGCATGCAAATTTGTTTACAGAAAAAAACACTGTCTTAACAAAATGTCGTCAAGTAAGAGACAAAGTGACTGGTGGTTAGTGTTTACCTTACGATCGGTCTTTGCATTCTTCAATGCCACTTCGCTGTCTCTCGTCCAAATCATCTGGATTCCCAGCAATCCGATTTGAGCGGGAAACATTCCCTAAGCAACAGTTAAAGTCCATCAAAGACTCACAATGTCGAGTCTGTAGCCACAAGTTGGACGACAGATCAATTAATTTACCTGAAACTCGAGCATCTTGAATGCGGAGTCCTCAATACCGTAGTAAGCCTGTCTGATAATGCAGTGAATGCTGTTCTGCACTTCCTTTAACAGGTTTCCCAGCCAAATCTCAACATTTCCCTAAAAATAAGGAGAATGACAGTTTACAGTATGGTAGCTTTACTTTCAGGTTATCATGCAGACAAATCACGAACTGAACGTATTTATAATGATTACCGACGATTGCTGTTAATTTTCGCTGTAAGAGTTTAGATTTGGGACGAACTTTCCATGAATGTAAACCAGTCGATGTAAGATTTAAGAATAGGTATTTCGCTCAACCGCGACATCGCCAGTTTCTTATTTACATTTATTCTTATGTTCACCATCGACCGATTTTGTTATCTTGTAAACTTGTTGCCATGCCCAAAAATGTTAACATTTCGAAATGAAGCACGTAGCTCAAAATCAAGTTACCTGTGCCACGACGGGTTTCTCGAGGTCAACGTGCTCTTTCTCTCTCGAATTGACTCCAGTGATTTTGTCATATTCCTTTTCGCTGAAGGTGGCGGTGCACACGTTGTCGAACACCCCAACCAGATGAGCCTACACTCCCGAAACACAAACCATGTTGGGTATGTGGGAATATAAAAGACTTATATAGTATGGGTATATCGTACATCGGGGGTACCCAACTAACTCCCCTGACCTTGGCGCCGGCACGTAGGGGCAAGAGGGGGCACTTGCCCCCTCCCGTGGAATTCCGAAAAATTTACTTTCGAAAATGTAATAAATATAAATGTTCTATCAAAAAACTCATTAATGAAAAAGTATGTTCAATAGGAAGATACAAGCCAGTACTTGTGTATAAAACATATTCTACGTTTCGACAAATGCCTGTTGCCATCATCAGGAATGACTCGGAAAAGCGGCGCAAAGTTACGAAGCGGTAAGTATGTATGTGTTAAGATTCGCCCCCCTTTGAAAATTTCCTGCTGGTGCCCATGTCCCTGGGTGTAAATATTCATGACTATGGGGGAGATTTTTATAAAACCAGAGTTAAACAAACACTTTTTCAACACAAATGTAACAAGACCCCGATGTAACTTTCTTGTTACGTTGACAGTTTACAACACTTCTACACTACGGTTGCTAAATTATCCAAATAATCGATTTTAAAACTTTTAAACAAAAACGGGGGTCCATCTTTTATTTTGAAAAGTTACAAAGGTTTAACAAGAGAGAAAGGTCAAGAAGAGAAAAACTGGTTTTGATGGACGTCTAGTGTTGATAATCAAAAGTGGAAACTTTGCGGCACATAACCACTTGTGGTTCTAGCTGATCCTTCGTTACCAAAAACACTTAAATGAATGAATACCTGGATACTGTGCGAGTTGCTGGCTTGCCCAAGGATTTCAAGCAAGGAAGGGTCCGAAACGAAGAAGAAGCGAGGAAACACCAATCTCTTCTTCTCCAGGTATCCTGAAAACAACAACAGTTCATTGGCATTTATTCTGGAATATGCTTCTAATCATGTCTCGGTCGCTCGTTGGAATCCAATGGGTTGGCCCAGATAAAAGTTACCAGCTACAGTTAAATCGAAAAATTTACAACGGATTTATTGTAAGCATAAGATATTCAGGCGTTGTTCCGCCCAAGGAGATAAAAACAAAAGAAGAAAATATTACTTTTTTCCATCCATTCAAATTTTCCTATGTGGTAAAAGTAGGTGCAGCGACAACATTTGTTCAAAGATTTCAAATTGGTAAAAAATAAGAATAGGTTTAGACAGGCTTCACCTGTCAAGGATTTCTGACAAATCTCAAGTTGTTCAAGCAAATGTGGCAGTAGTTGATCCAAAGTGTCGTCACCCACACAGCACGATACAACATTGGTGTTCTCATGAGCCCTCTGCATGATTTTCAACCACGATTTGTCGATGTTCGAAAACCTTTTCGCCTCCTGCAATTAATTTACCACCACTAATGTTTACACAATGCTTTCATAACGTGTTTTGTTCTGCGATCGAAAAGTTTAAAATGACTTGGAAAGCATAAGAAAGTAATTTGCAATCGGCATCGCTGTCTAATAAACTAACTTTCCAGGGCTTATAGCTTGAACATAACTTCCAGAGAGCCTGTACACAGTAAATACATTTAGATGCAAACGTTTCAACAATCGCTGTCATCATTATCAGTGCAAATGACGAGAAGTATAAAACTGTGCGTACACACACGCCAGTAAAAATGCAGTTATCAGTTATTTTTATCAGCTACTTTTCAAGCCCATCCTATCCTAAATACATCTGTTACTGTCCGCATTACGAAACATAATTTAACACAAATGGAATCAGGTTTAAGAACAAAACCGCTGAAGTTTTGCTGCATGATTTGAGTCGTAGCAAACCTGTGGAAGTTGCTTCGCAATATCGCCACCCACAAACACAGCTTCCAGATAGATCCACAAGTTCTGCACAGTCATCCATTGCTCTATGATCTCTGTAGTACCAGATAACTTGTTCACCCATAACTGAATCTTGGGCTTGAAAGGGACGTTGTACCTGCGTAGTACAACGTGTAACTGAAATATTGGACTATCCTTGAGTGTGGACCCTATGAGCATATACACTAAACTTGGCATCCGATAAATTTGAAAACACAAGACATGGACCTAAAAAGTAAATAAAAGTGCGAGTAACTATTAATTGTTCTTATAAATCTGTCCCTACAATAGTGGGAATCTACATGTAGGCCAGTGGTTCTCAAACTTTTTGAAATTATTTCCACAACGGCCCCCTGCAGTATTTTCGATGACTCGCAGTCCACTAAACATTTACCTCAAATTAACTTCACTGGATAACTTTACACCAGCAACGCTTTGTGTGTGGCACCATCGCATTCACAAAGCAGCGTAGTGCGGTGGTGCCACAAACGATGCAATCAACGCTGCACGTGAAACGTACATTTAAAATATAGTAGTAGTGGTCACGTGATGTATCGTTGACTAAGAGAGATTGAGGATGCTTTGCGATCCCCCCTAAAAATAGGCCGCGGACTACACTTTGAGAATCACGGATGTTGGCAATCATTTGGTTAACTCGCTTCATATATAACGGTGAAGAACGATTGTTGGTTGTTTTTGTGTCTAAACCACAACTTCACCATCATATTTGAAACGAGTTAACACATGCAGTGATTGCCAACATGCAAATGTCGAATATTGCAGCAACTGATTCTGTGAGAACCATTGATAGTTACCTTACAGAATGATTTATGGTTTAACTTTGTGTTTAAAGCACAGTTTCGCCAATATGTTTAAACTTCAGAGGTAATAATTTCTTGAATTAAGAACCACAAAATTCGTACCAACAATATACAAAAATGCCCCTGAAAGACGACAGATTTGGTAAATACCACTTTTGTGAGCGTTTTAAGAATTTGACATAGGTCGTAACTCGTAACCCGAAACACAATGGACCTGTCTTAAGAACTGATTAAATTAAGATTAAAGACTCAAACATAAAATCTCATTTCTGTTTTATTTCTACAGTAATGATGGGTTATTGGTTTTCAACTAAGGAACTAAAAACGCTCAGAAATCATTATCAATCGCTAGAACTATCATAAACCCGTCAACATATTCGTTTTTATTGCTGTAAGTCATTTACCTGTTGCTAAGAAGGGAAGCCAAGACCATGAGGCTGTCTTCAAGCAGAGCTACAATTTCCTGAATATCTTGTCCCTTCAGCAGCAGCTCTCCACGAGACTTGAATGGCGAGAATGTAAAGTTTTGACCTTCCCATTCAGCCACGGTTGACTTCAACTTTGCCTCTATGTCTTTCTCTTTGGTCGCGGAGATACAGATATCCTAAATAGATGTTATTGGTTCGCCGATGAAAAAGCTGTGGTATTCTTAACGTTACCCTGTTTTAGACCAGTGGTCCCAAATCACTTATCCCCTTATTACCCATTTATAATTGGACCAAAATTCACTGACTCTTGACTCCAGATCAGAAGGTTGCGTGTTCATAGAGATCGCTACATTTTTGGTAAAATACACAACGCATCCTACAGACCGTATTAAAGCTCACTAAAAAGGCACATAATTATATGCCACTGAATCAGGCGTGCTTTTGCTATAAAACTTAGACATTTACAGAAAGTTTTGTCTGGCAATACAAACGACCTATCAGACTGCACAGTATCACTTTAACGTTTTTAGTAGCCACGCGCACCTCTATTTCGTCTTTGTTGGGAAGAATCGGCGCCTCCATGATATGACGCAGCAGAAAAGTGTCGGATTCCACGTCAAATGTGTGGCCAGTCAGTTTTGCTATTCGCTCCCAATGCCTCGACTTCATCGCCTGTTAAAACAATACAAACTCCTGAATTAAAATTGCAATACCTGTTACATTAAACGCATGGGACTATGTTTTCATAAATGTCATGATTATATATCGTGCAACCCAATTTTACCCAGATATCGTGTTATTTCGAGTTACCCCAAAATCAATACTTTGTGACCCTATGTAACCCATTTTTGAACCTAATGTAACCGCAATATCTTGTAACCCAACTTTACCCAAATACCTTTATGACCTAAAGTAACTCTAAAAATTTAGTCAATTATATCAGAAAAACTATT
>QXVZ01030837.1:0-10419 GCA_008931825.1 Phallusia fumigata
AAACCGGTTTAAACCGGAATCGGAAACATCAAATTTTGACTCGATTTTCGAAAAAACACCAAGGCTGTAGCCTTGCTCATCAATCGGTTTTGGGTGGTGGTCAAAAAATCGAGGAAATTTTCCATCTTAGGGCAGTTTTCGTTGAGATATTCCTGTTTCAAACCGGTTTGAACTGGTTTTGGCCTCCTTCCGAATCCCTCGTAACTGGGTGTGTGACGGAGTGGCCGATCGTCGTGATGAAAGCAACGAACTCTTTTGCTTCAGTGCTCCTGGACAGAGTCAGCGCGGCTGCAAAATCCAATCAGAATGCTGTACCGGCGGAACAGGACGTATGTGATCAGATTGACGACTGTGGTGATTGGAGTGACGAGTTTGATTGCCTATGTCCTTGATGTACCTGCATTGCAAATCCATAGTCCTGCAACGGTCCCTGGATTGTAGCAACAAGCCTTACGGATGAGACTGTTGACTGCTATGACGGTAGCGACGAGCCGTGTGAAGTTGCCAAGTATACGCCAACGGTTAGGACGGCTAGACGCAGATCGCTTCAAACTGCCGACCTGTTCAGGTGTTCAGAAGCGAAATTTGACTTGCACTTTTGTTATGATGGACACGAATAGTTCGAGGGGCGTGTGGACTTGCGTCAACTCAGAATTGAAAACAAAAAAATTTTGACCTGATTTTCGGAAAAACGCCAAGGCTGGTTCATTTTGCGGTTTTCGGGTTTGAAAATTGAAAGATCGTTTCAGGTTTGCAGCAGTTTTTGCCGAAATATTGCAATTTAAAATTGGTTTCCTGTGGAACCTCCAAACTGAAATCGTAACGATAACATTTTGACCCGATTTTTGATGTTTTAGCCTTGCTCATTAAACCTTTATACCACGCAAACTTTGTTTGCTGTCCCTGCTGCTTGGGATTCTAAACAGTTTTCTTCAGCAATTTTGTTCAATTAGACTCTGCCCTCGACATAAGATACCTTGCTCGATAATTCTTTTATAATTGCATGTTGCAATAAATTTTGCTTGTACAAAATTCCGATTTGCGTCAGATTTTTGTCGGATTTATTGTTCGAAGTTCGAGGCAGAACAGAAGTTATTTTACTCTTCAATATCAGCTTCCTCTTCATCGAGTTCCAACTCGTCTTCGTCCATGTCCTCTACGTCCTCATCTGAACATTATTAAATGATGTTTGTATAGGGGTAAAGATGGGAAAAAAACAGAAGTGAAACATGCGTGTCGCATTTTTGACGGCAAAGCAATATTCTAATAATGCAAAACTGTCGATATCTTACCTCCCTTCTTGCATCGTCGTCGTCGCCTGAACACGAATCGTCGACGCCTGAAGACAACTCGACGTCGTCGCCTGGCGCAAAAAAGACCTTCAGATTCTTCAACCATGGTGCAGAGCACCCCGATAAGGAGGAGAGCGAGTAAGAGCTTGTTCATCTGCAAAACATCGCATATAGATGTTGAAAGCTTGACTTATTTTATTTCATAAGCAGCTCCGACTTACCTTGTTTGCTTATTTGTAAAATGAGCGACGAGATAGTTCTGCGTTGTCGTATTTATGCACTTCGGCGTATGTTGCAAATATGGCGGTTGGCAATATGCTGACATCATATGACCTGGAAATAGGAAACAACAATTTACGCAAACTTCTAATATGCTAATTAAACCCCAAGTCCGCTGGAAATTGGCTGGAAACGAACAACTAGACTATTTCAGTCACGTAGACCCAATAACCGGCAACTTCCTAAACCAATGTGTTCCGACCCATAGAGTGACAGAATGTTTGACTTTTACACAAGAGGTTTGTTCGCAAGTAAGTTTGCCGCTGTTGACGCAGCCACCTTTTAAAATCTACCTCTGAACAAACTTACTTGAAAGTATTACTATTTCAGGTTAATGTTGTCGTTTGGATATATAAGCCAGTAACAAGTGGAGTTATAGTTGCAATTCTATCGAAAAACAGCCATTTATTTCAATATCACCAAACAATATTTACACATAACATAGCTTCTGGCGCGAAAATTATGATGTCTTTATGTATTAGTGTAACCGAAATTAAATAGGTGACCACGAAACCAGCCTAGGATTTCGGATAAGGCGAGAGTGTTAAGGAGCTCTTTCTAAATCTTCTAGCCTTACCCAACCAGGTTCACTGTTAAGCCAGGGTCAACACCCCTAATTTGGCAAAGATCAGGTTTCCCTGCACCAACGGCTTACCGTTAAAACCAGAAGTGAGATGGTCACACCAAACAGGGCTTCAACTAATAATATATTAACAAAATTACAAAAACAAATCAACACGTTTAACGATTCAATACAATCAGCTACCACTTAACGGTACCACGACACAACCGTACAACAACGCCGAAGGCCAAGCAAGAACGGCCGCACCACACCAGCCACCAAGAGGCCCCTAAACATCATACGATTGTTTAATCAATCCCCGCCTCGCCACACGCGCCACGTCCTCAGTCAAATCACGGTGCGTGACTGAAGGATTAAATGGAGCGGTACTTCAAACGTAAAAAAGAAAAGTGCGAGTGGTACATATATATAGTGTGCGTATGAAAATCATAGTACGATATTAAACCTAGAAATAAGAGAGTGCACGTGAAAATGAAATACAATATAAAACATAGAAATAAAGTAGTGCTGCGACAACAGTAAAAATAACCGAAGTGCGACAAAAAAGAAGTGTCAAAATATAAATAAGTAGTCGAAAAACTATGTGCATACACGCTCATTACATTAGAAGGTCTCTTGAAATAACAATCTTCCACAAAATAATTTACTTGTTGGTTACGGCTTGCAACCAGCCATAATAAGTATCGTATTTTACAGTTATTTTGCCTTTGTAGGCTTTTTTACCGATCTGATACATCGAGTGGTGTTTCTTTTTAGCTAGATCCTCGTTTGGAAACGTCATTGACAATAATTATATCATTGTAATGCTTCGCTATAGTGTAGCTGGTGGTAAAGATCTGCGTCTGACATATGCAAATACGTGACGAGAAAGAGTGTTTCCAAGCAAAGGGGTTGGAACTAGTTCATTCTTTATGTTTAAAACTGCTGTTTAAACAGAAAATCTTTTCCGGTAAAGAAAGCGGTAAACCTATTGTTTAATCAATAAATTCTGTTGTTTTTAAAAGGCGAATAGATCCGAAGTGAAAAGCAACTGAATCTTCTCCACGTAGCTTACCAAGAGATACAAATGTATGGAGATACATAAAAGCAGCGTCATGGAAGTGTTTCATATGCTTCCTGCAAAACCAACCACAAACAACTTAGTTTATGTCGTAACTTGTTGTTGGGGATTTCCACTTCCTCAATGACAAATGATTGAACCAATATTGCCACGCCTGATTTTCGCAGCATAAGCTGAAGTGTATAAATGCGACAACATTAAACTGACTTGTCGCTCATTTAACACATAAGCATACAAGGTAAGTCAAATGTGCTTATGAGATAAAATGAGTCTAACCGAGCTTTGAACATCTGCATGCGATGTTTTGCAGATGAACAAGCTCTTGCTCGCTCTCCTCCTTATCGGGGTGCTCTGCACCATGGTTGAAGAATCTGAAGGTCTTTTCTGCGCCAGGCGACGACGACGATGCAAGAAGGGAGGTGAGATGTCATTTTATCGGCTGAGTTTGTTTTTGGTGTTTACTACTAGTAAATTGCTTTATGTATGTGCGTGGCTTAACTTGGTTATAATCATCTTCATTCTAATTGAATTGATTA
This sequence comes from Phallusia fumigata, assembly GCA_008931825.1. Classification (NCBI taxonomy): domain Eukaryota; kingdom Metazoa; phylum Chordata; class Ascidiacea; order Phlebobranchia; family Ascidiidae; genus Phallusia; species Phallusia fumigata. Next base: position 3,751 of record QXVZ01030837.1, read on the forward strand.
ATGTTCAGATGAAGACGTAGAGGACATGGACGAAGACGAGTTGGAACTCGATGAGGAAGCTGATAATGAAGAGTAAATTCTCACTTTGATCCTCACATTACAACATGATGTATCGCGGTGCAAAGTTTAAATACACTCACTGAACTCATTTCGTCTTTGGTTGTGATTTTAAGCATGCATTTAGGTTGCTAGCTAAATGTTGTCTGAGGAAGGTAAAAGTTGTTTACCTGTTTGCGAACCAAAAACATATGTTAGCGGCTTGTGCATTTCGTCTTACGCAAAGATTTACAAAAAGTTAAGGAATCAGGTGCTTAACAGAGGTTTATGAATACTAACAAGATTTAACACTTTTTTATTACTGCACAGTAAACACAAAGTCATATTCCGCCATGATCAGTCCCAAGTAGAACGTGATTCTAAATTGAAACGCTTACGTGAGACTACGTGGTTCGGGCAAAATATTCCGTCAAGGTTTTGGGGAACTTAAATGTCTTTCGCCTCAATATTTTATATTCGTTTGTTTAAAAAGAAAAAGGCTCGACTGTCATAATAACCAAACAAATTAAATGTTCTAATACAACATAGAAGTCAATTGAATTGTTTGTAGATAGAACAGTGAAAATACATAGAGCGTTTTGTCGGAAAAGATAAACTGCTAAAAGTTTGCAAGATAGAGCAATATTTTGTTTCCAACGCGAGTGAAAAACAAGTCCTTGTAAATAATAAGTTGGTGTGCGCAGTGCTGCTGTATTGGCAGCAAGGATCGTTACAGAATTTTTTATTTCGAGTTTGTTGGATGTTTGCATGGATGTTTGCAGAAACGGTATGACACCCGCAACAAAAGACTTAAAACACATTTTGAAATGAAGAATATGTTGGTTATGGGCAGCTCATAAATTCTGACTTAATGTCAAAATACGCAGAATTATATGCAACTCCGACGTACGCCAGTTATTTCCGCAGATTTTTAATTTTTTGACACTTTTGGAGCATATCACCACCACCCAGGCTCGCTCAAATCATTGAGCAGTTTTTCTAATTAATTTAGAGTTGCTCGACAAAGCAAGGGTTGATAAAATCGCTCAAGTTTGTGGCTGCGTTTTGGAAAAGTTTCGGCGGAACATGTTTGGAGGTTTAGTAAAGAGGCAAAGATATTTTATGTTAGTTTATTTATTTGTTGTTTTCTTACAATATATAAATATACGATGACCGAACACTCGATGCCGAGCATCAACATTTCTCATGCTCAGTGCTTGGTCGAGCATTTAAGGTAAAGCACGGTGCCCGACCCGAATCCATTTAGGATCGCATGATAATAAACAAAAGTACAAAACATCGCGTGGCGAGTATGCATGCAGGGCCTAACGACGTGCATCGACATATGCTTGGTAGTCGCGCGAAAAGAACTTCCAGTTTTAGATTTTCCCCAGCAATATGGTGACAACACGCAAAATAGAAGTTGAAAAATTCAATTCAACTTTCTAAAACGCATTGGACCTTGGAAGTTGCCTGCAACTATAACTTACCGTCAAACATCTGTTGGAAGTTGCCTGCAAAGGAACAACCAGTAATTGACTATTTTCATTCACGCACTTCCTAAACCAATGTCATTCGATCTGTAGTGTGACAGATGTTTGACGGTAAGTTATAGTTGCAATTCAACCAATCTAAAAACAATCATTTACTTCAATACCACCAAATAATGTTTGAATATAACATAGCTTCTATAACGCGAAAACTGACAATGTCTTTATGTATTAGAAGGTTTGTTACAATAACATACTACCACTGAAAATTTTACATATTCGCTACGGCTTGCAACCTACAGCCATAATGATCGCATTTCTAAACAATTTCACCACTGTAGGATTGTTTACCCAACTAACACATCTATCGGTCTTTCTTTTTTGCTAGATTCCTGTTTCGAAGCGTTAGTGACAATGTTTGTTTATAACAGATGCAAATACTTGATTGAAAAAGTGTGTCCTTACCGAAGGGTTCAAATTTCAACTGGAGACAAAATCGCGGATTTAGTCAGTCAAAATTAACTGAATGTACACGTGGATGTGTCTACATTGTGTTTAGTTGTTGTCAGTGAAATAACTTTCTCCACCTTAAGGATGCTGACTAGTCGAGTCGGTATGTTTGGAACTGCTGGACGGACAGAACCCCTTTCCGATAAAAGGCTAACCTGTTATTTGTTCAATAGATTTACGTCTGTTATAATGTAAAAAGGAAAAAAAAACAGATAGGTAAACGAAGTAAAAACACAAACCCCTCGTAACTTGCTAAAAGAAACAACTAATTGGGGATCCACAAAAGCAGCAACATGGAAGTGTTTCATATGTTTCCTGCAAAACCAACCACAAACAACATAGTTAATGTCGCAATTCGTTAAGGATTTCCACTTCCTCAATGACAAATTATTGAACCAATAGTCCCACGCCCGATTTCCGCAGCATAAGCTGAAGTGTATAAATGCGACAACATTAGAGTGACTCTTCGCTCATTTAACACATAAGCATACAAGGTAAGTCAAATGTGCTTATGAGATAAAATGAGTAAAACCGAGCATTCAACATCTGCATTCGATGTTTTGCAGATGAACAAGCTCTTGCTCGCTCTCCTCCTTATCGGGGTGCTCTGCACCATGGTTGAAGAATCTGAAGGTCTTTTTTGCGCCAGGCGACGACGACGTGTTGTCTTCAGGCGACGACGATTCGTGTTCAGGCGACGACGACGATGCAAGAAGGGAGGTAAGATATCGACAGTTTTGCTTTATTAGAATACTGCTTTGCTGTCAAAATTGCGACGCGCATGTTTTGCTTTTATTTTTTTCATTTTTACCCCTATACAAACATCATTTAATAATGTTCAGATGAGGACGTAGAGGACATGGATGAAGACGAGTTGGAACTCGATGAAGAGGAAGCTGACAATGAAGAGTAAACTTTTACTTTGATCCTCACATTAAAACATGATGTATCGCGGTGCAAAGTTTAAATACACTCACTGAACTCATTTCGTTTTGGTTGTGATTTTTAGCACACACTTAAATTCCTGGCTAAAGGTTGTCTGAGGGGGTAAAAGCTGATTGAGGTGCTTCGCAAACCACCAACCTTTGTTTTATTTGTTGGGATTTGTAAGCGATTGCATATATTATCCGAAAAATAGTTTGGTTTACGGACGATATTTGACAACATAAGGGTGTTCAGGCGAAATTAAACGCAAAACGTCCCAAAAATCAAAATAAAATCTACAATTTTGCGCAAAGATTTATTAAAAGTTGAGACAGCAAATGCTTACCAGGGATTTAGAAAAACAAACGAGAGATCGGCATATCTACTTCAATACTGCACAGGAAACACAAAGTCATAGCTCATTCCCAAGTAGAACCCCTATCATGGTTTACAAGTGACTCCCTAATCGACCTCACGTCAGCGACCTCCCGTGGTCGTGCAGGAGATCAAAGGTCACTTCGCTTATGTCGAATGGCTGCATGTCGTTAGATGGCGCCAGTAAGTAGCGAAGAACGCCTTGTGGCTGTTTGGTAGCTTGCAACGTTTGTTCAATAATTCGCGCTCGCGCCTGTAACGGGAAAGGATACTTGAAAATCAAAAGTGAACTGATCTGGAGAAATTAGTATTCGCCTGCGACGGGTTCGAAACTTTAACCTAACGATCACGTGATAGCTGTTCCAAGAAGCCATAAAAGACACGAATCTGACACAGACTGTGGTCCACAGGCAGCACAAAATCGCTTACAAGAAACAAAATTTTCACGGCGTTTAGCGTAATATCTTCCATACCTGTTCAGTTTGTACATCAGCCCACTTCGATTCCGGCATCGCGGTTGCGTTTAGAAGTGGAAAGGCTGTTTCCATGACGACCGATTTAAAAATGTTTTTCATGTTTTCCTTGTCCCTCTGGAAAGTTTTCAGATCAGTTTTTTAACAAGTATTGTGAATTTCGTAAGAGGAAACTTACCTTGTCAGCTCTGGTAAGTGGTTTTTTCTTCTCTTCCCAAACGTTCTGCGAATCAAAAATCCATAATTCATACCGATCTGCCTTTCGGTCCAAAATTAACGACACAACCATTAACATTACCTCTTTATAATAGGACTTATATTTTCAAACGTGTTGTGTATTCAGATCAAAATATTAGTTGATCGCAAAATGCTTAAAAATCGACAGATTGTAATTTATAGCCACAAAGCGACAACGACTCGCTCATCGCATGAAACGTATCTCAGTTGTATCCAAGGGATGACATGCTGACGATGTCGCATCAGCACACTGAAACCGCGAATAGAGCCAAAACCTCTGGTCGCATTTTACCGAAGCTGTGTTACAGGTAATGGATTAATTATAATCCAAAACCATACATATATTCCTCTTGGCATTTAATGTAAGGGACTTAAAATTTAAAAATAGCGTGACCCGTACATACATGCATTGCATCCATGATGTCGCTCTGGTCGATGGAGCCGATAAAGCTTGCAAGCACTGGTGAATGGACAAGGTCAGCGTCCAGTGGGGCAAGGCGGTCACGAACCAGTGCGTCGGCCAGTACACGCCGATAGTAGGCAACAAGTTCAGCGAATCGCGACAAGACAACGATCGTCGCAGGAAGAAGTCTAAAAAACGGAGTGGACATCGTGAATAATTGAAAAATTGACATTTTTGGAGGTTTTTGGTTGAATTTAGGATTGACAGATGAAATCGATGGGTTTAAGGTTAAATCTCGCATTGAGTGTCGGTCATTTGGACTTTGTTTTAGCTTGTTGCACAGATAGTGTGCTTCAGCAGTCTGAATATACTGAGATTACACTTGTTTTCGCAAGGTACAGAGAACGTAACGAAACGAAGTTCAAAGTTACGTTTCGTTAGGACAACTGTTTGGTTGATCAGATACTTTCGGACGACACAAACAAACAAATAAGCAATAGGTTAATGTATTGATGGATAGTCGTTGAGATGTCGTTTTTACGGTATTAAAAGTAGATTTTGCTGTGCTTTTAATTTACCATCATCGACTTTGGCCTTAAAATTAGGCATAAACCTGCTTGGAGTATTGCAAAAATAGGATCCAAATGGGTTGTAATATTTTAAGTTTGTAACCAGAATATTTTTACAAACCAAAAATATGGAGACTTATATGTTGCTACGTCGTATATCAGTGACGTCATAATACCCCGAGCATTTTCAGACGAACAACGTGTATTAACATAACGCTCGGTGTTTGAGGTAGGAGAGCACTTGCGGTTTCGGTCAATCCCTAGTTAAACTCACTCCAAGTATTTTCGTTTCTCCACGGTCGGTGTTCCCATAAGCACAGTGAGAGTTGGTTGCTTGACAAGCAATGCACGGAAACGATTGGACGAGGCTATAACAAAACAAGAACACGGATTATTCAACTGTCTCCTCGTCAACAACACAAGCCTTTTCCGTTAAAAAGTACCCTGGGCGGCGCTAAACCAAAAAGGCGTTTGTCCCTGGAAGCAAATTCCTAAACATCATTTTGTTTGAATATATTCTCAAAAATTGATAGATGTGACTTCCATTCGCAAACAAACGTCGCTTTGTCAACTAGATAGTTGGCAAGAAAACTTAAGCGGCACCTGATGAACCTGATTGTTTAAAGTTTAGTTCAAGTCCAAACCATAATCGAAAGAAAACGTTCAACCGAAGAGGCATGGAGCATTACCCGGACGGCCGGCATGGACATCACACATCTAAGAACTGCATTACATGCCAAGGATAAAGAAGAAATCATACAAATCGCCTCACCTCTTCGCTGAATCGAAGGGTCGACGGCGATGCCCTGTTCGTAGGGAGTTCCCCCGTTCAAGTTTAGATCATATTTTCTGTAAAATTAAAACACAGTTTCTTTACTTCTACAAAGAAAAACAATTATTAATTTGCCCTTTCCCAAAAAGGAGCCAAGCTCTATTTTTTGCTGTTTTTATTTTCTCCGATCTGGGGATAAACCAATGGATGTAAACCACTTTCTTGATGCAAGTCGTAAACAATATAATAACAACCACCCATTAATATAGCAATTCCCTTACTTATTGGGGATCGGGTTTCCTTGTTCGTCGAAGAGTTTCAGGTGAGCCCAGCCACAACTCAGTTCACCGCGTTCCCCGGTTTGCTGTGGGACGAAGAATAATGGGTCAGATACTACAGACGCGTACTCGCAAAATTAACGGAGTTAGTTTTGTTTGCATTAGTTTATTTTAGCAGTCTGTAATGACGCGACTGTTAAAAAAAGCTACGCTGTCGTCCAGGTGTATTTTGGAATCACACTGCACCGGGTCGAAATCTGAACCTAACCATTTGAAAAACGGTTTCTATCTATTTGCCCCGTGTGTGTTGTGCAATGCTGTCGAACATGCGCAGCATTTTGGCCAAAATCTGATGTTGCGGCACTTTTTCACGATCGCGACAATAAAAAACCTTTGATAAACCGATTACATTTGATTAAAATTTTCCTTTCAACAATAGAGTTTCTCATTATAGTTTCCACTTTAAGCTGCTTTAGGTTTTATAACCTATACAGTGATTTAGGTTGCCTGCGCGCCGCTCTGTCTATACCTAATCCGGGCATACATGACTCGTTCATACGAGCAAAAAAATGGGCGTTGAAATGTAAGGAGACGACAACAAT
>QXVZ01030839.1:0-18284 GCA_008931825.1 Phallusia fumigata
CACTCAGGTAAGCGTTACGTCATCAAATGTGATTACGTCAGAACGGCCACGTGAGCTGGTATGAGCTTGTATGTAGGAGCACAGTGGACGGACATGACGAGCTTATAGTTGAAATCATACCTGCCAGAGAACTTGTACATAGTGAATACATTGTAATGCAAACGTTTCGACAATAGCTGTTGTCATCATCAGTGCAAAAACAAATTAAAAAAATGTTGTCATTATTACAATATATTCACTGTATACAAGCTCCCTGGCAGTTATGTTTTTAATTAACTTATTTTTCAAGCAATCCGTTAATTATTGTGTTTATTTGGTACGAGATTGCCGTTGTTTCGGGGTGCTCACTTGACCTTGTAACAAACAATAGGGCGAAACGATGAAAGCGCAAACCCTCTGTAATTCTAGTTAATAATAAAAACAAAGCGCGAGATCCTTTTATTTTCCGACCCATTTAGTTTTAATTAACATCCACGATGCTGTGAATGTTGGATTCGTAATTATGCGTCCGTGCGATTCACATTGTGTGGGATTAATTGAGTGTATTGGACCAACGAGGTTTATTGCCACATTTCATGTCCATGATTTGACATAATTTAAATCTGACACCAAATAATGTACATGGGTAATTAACAGCCATAAAACTTGCTTTTTAGAAGTAGCTTTTTGTGCAATGCAAATAACATCAGGTTGCTGTACCGAAAACTGGTATTGTTTTTTGGTGTTATCATGATTTCTATTTTAGCTGTTAGTATTATGGTCACAAAGTATTGGCCAGGGGCTTGGTGGAGTTGTTACTTTTGATATTAAACCATGTTTTGTGAACCCAAGATTAATATCCTGTAACTAGTAATATTTGGGACCGTCTTGTTGTTTGTTGCAAATCAAAGTTGTTCAGCTGACTGTGGGATTCGATCCCCCGACCCTTGTAACTTAGACGAGGGCCCATCTGCACAAGTGGCTTGCTTGATTCCAAATATTTGCTTTACCGGAGGTATAGCCCATGCTTGCCCATTTGTGCAAACATTGTCAGTAACGTTTTTTTGTAATTGAGGTGTCATGTTGACTAAAGGGAGTGTGCTGAGTTAAATGCCTGAACTTTAATGAGAATTATGCCTGTAAACTCAAAAACGTAAGTGTTTTTTTGCAGAGATATTTTTTGCCAAAATGGTGTAAATTGAAACACAAGATGAAGGGTAGCTTAATTAAAACGTACCAGTCAGAGAGCTTGTATATAGCAAATGTATTTTTAATGCAAAAGTTTGAACAATTGCTGTTGTCATCATCATGGAATTTTAAAAAACCCATAATTTTGATGCAGATTTGTATGCTAAAAGCAAAAACACAACGCAAATATTGTCTTTAAGAAAATCTCCAATGTTGTTAACCTTCGAATAAAACCAGTATCGTTTTACAGCAAACATCAGCCAAATGATTATTACGTCACACAATAATCCAACCGTCCTACAACGCCGCCCTCCCTAACCATTGTTTGCTTTTGTTATGTCATAATCGGCCCATTGACTTGTTCCAACATGCTGAGACCCGTTCACAGTTCTTCGCCCCGACAGGTTTTCAGGCTTCTGATTGGCCCTTACATGTCACGTGACTTTGTTTACGGACGTTTGTGGTGTTTACGTCACCGCCTGTTGATATTGGAGCTTTAAATGGTGAATTTGGCAGTTGATGTGGTTTATAACGGTTCAGGTGTAAAACATGTTTGTCGGTTTTGTCTTTGCAGCGCAAAACGTAAGGAAAAATGCAAAAAGTTCTGGAAAACTGTTGAATATCCATCTTTCTTGCCGCATTTTTGCCGAGTTTTAAAATCTTTTCCAAACCAGAAATTGCAAAGTGTCTCCTCATACAACGACCCATTCACAAGCTTCTACCAATGTGTAACAAGAATGCATTCGTCCATCTCAACCCCCGTGATCGTATCATCCCACAATCAGCAGCCCCTCGGGTTTAGTGTGAAAACCGCGATCAATTTCACAAACGATTCGCTTCATCATATTTACAAATGACGTAAAACGGTAGAGAAGCCCTACTCGCTGCGTTCTCATGGTATCGAATCGATGAACGGAAAATGATATTCCTCTGTCGATGCGTTCGCTGCTTTGATAGCGACGCCTGCTCAGCTGGAGTGAGGAAGCTGTCGCGCGCTAACGAGCACGTAATCAAGTTATTCCCTTTTTACCGTCCTTTGCGTATTCTGGAACGTGGGAATCCATCGCCGACCGTGGTTCGTCTCAAAACGGTTTTCGCCGCGACAAAAAACCGCCTCCACTCGCCCCATTGTGAGCAAACAAAGGCCGACATTCGATGTTCGCTTTGTTCCATCCAGTTNTAATAATATCCTGTCTATTCTTTTTCAAAACTTCCGTATTTACTTAACGAGGCTAAAAAAACTTCACTGTATTGTGATATCAACCCCCCGATGTAGCCCAGGCACCTCAGAGTCTCCCACGAACACAGTTAAATAGCCGCAGTTCCATTGTTACCCCCGGGGCCATTGATTCACCCAGATAGAGCCTTCCCCAGGGAAGCTATCAGTTATACGTGGGATGTAGGGAAAGGATATGGAATTCGTTTCGACGGCGGATGGCCCTTTTTTCTCTGTCGCGGCTTTGGTATAAAAGAGAGAGCGTTTGTTTGGTTTGGTACGGCAGTTCGTCTGAGTGAGCCAGAATGAGTTTGGATATTTAGGTGATTGCTACCTATTTCAGACTTTAGTATATTGGACCTTGTTAGTTTAAAGATAATTTATAGGCTTGAAATCTTTTGTTTTTTATGTGAGCGGTAATGTTGTTAGATTGGAATTAAGAATCATTATGCGTTTTTAAACCGAACCATGCAAATTTAAGATAAAAGTTGGCATTTCAAATCATTTTTTTCACCGTTACCAACAAATTTATCAGAAGAGGTCTGTAGAAAGTTTTCATAGTATGTAGGTCGACTTATGAATGGGAAGCGTGACCTCGTTTGAGAGTCCTTCATGCGCGACCACCTTTCCCTTTTGCTCTGTTGTCTCAGACTTCCAGTAGTCAGTCTGTAGGCAGAAAAAACAAATAAAAAGTAGAATATGTATGAGTTTAAATTTGTGGTTGCCCATGACTAGAGTTGTATCAAGATCTCATCAGTCCTTACAATATTGCTAACTTTTCCAGATACTTTGTATTAACAATCTGACTGTAACGTAACACTTTAAAATCTCAACATGGTGATGCATGCCGTATATGTCAGAACTACCTTCGTTAATAAGTATCTACAAACAGAAAGGTGAGGAGGCGGCTTTTAACCATGTTTGACACCATGTTGCCATTTTCGAGTGCTTTGCTTTCTCCCAATCTCCTCTGTGTTTGATCGCAAAAGATCGGCATTGGCGGTTTGTGTGTCTAACTCGAAGTGGCCTTTGTTGTGGTTTCGGCAATTTTTCGCTGTGTCCAATTCGCCTTGTTATGCTACGAACTTACAGTTTGCTTAAACTCGCTGTGGCGTGTGGTTTCTCACCACCTGTCCTAATTGGATATAAGCCCAGTTTTCATGTACGTTTAAAGCTAGTTCCGAACCAGCTGCGTGCAGTCAACCGTTACAATCAGTTGTTAGAAGCCGTCTTATTCAAAACTAACCCTACTATCATGAGACATTAAGTCCAGTTAAAATACCTTAAGCTTGCCCATTATTATTTAAAAAACTATTTCACGGTTCACTGCTCGAAGTTAGTTCACAACCCTGCTTGGAATAACTGGTCACCGGGACAAATGTGAACAACATGTAACCAAATATTGTTGTATTATAGTTGGGCCGATTCCGATGAATTATGGAAATCTATGGTTTGCAAGGAGCCAGCATACGAGAGACACAGCACGTATATGAACCGACATGTTGATCTGCAGCCCAGAATGCGATCCATCCTGCTAGACTGGATCATGGAGGTGTGTGTGTGTGTGTGTGTGGAGTAATAACTACGTGATATGAACAGGCATAGCATACATTGAAGTGATTTGATGGACACCCATTCTATTGTGAGACTTTGCCGTTTGCTTTTGCGCATAATGTTTGATTAAAGCGGGTTTTAAACCATACTTTTTTGGGACTTTTCGACAAAAGCATCATTTTTTTGCCGAATAACATTAGAACATAGATGTACTCACCAGCTGAGAAAAAAATACGTTTTGCCATACCCGCTTTGTGCATTCAACCGTAAAAGCTGTTCTGGCTGATTGCTTGTGTACATTATGTTTAAAAATAATTAATAGGAAAATGCAATCCAGTACTTATGTGTAAAACGTTTCTATGTTGCGATAAACGCTGTTGTCATCATCAGGAATTGAAGTTTAGTGCAAAAAATCGACAAACCTACTTTTGGCATTTATCTAAACAAGCTCTCAGCCTACACCTGAAGTTACAGTGAGTAATTGATGTTTATATTTCAGGTTTGCGAAGTTTACGCCCTGCATCGTGAAACTTTTTACCTGGCTGTGGATTACATTGACCGATATCTCACCAACACTAAAAACATTCACAAAACCCGGCTACAGCTTGTCGGAGTGACCGCCCTCTTCATCGCAGCCAAACTCGAAGTATGTTATTGAATAAAGCAAAAGTTGCATTTTTAGTGGTGGTTCATCTCCATGAAGTATATTATGTCTTAAATCTATCTTAAAGTGTTTAAAACCGTGATTTGTGTACCAAAGTATGTTGCAAGTTTCCTACCGCTACAAGATACGCTTTTTAAATTAATATGAACGCAACTTAACATTTAAACAACGTGTTATCCACTTAGCATGGTACAAAGATTTGAAACTGTAGTTATTGTAGCAAAATAAGGTGATTAGATCGTCACCTGTGGTCTAAGTGCCTTCACTCTGACCTGTAGTAATCTCTCTTCACTGTGACCTGTAGTAACCCCACTTCACTGTGACATGAAGTAATCTCTCTTCACTGTGACCTGTAGTAACCCCTCTCACTTTTCTCTGCAGGAAATCTACCCACCCAAACTGAGCGACTTTGCTTACGTCACGGATGGAGCATGTACAGAAGAGGAGATTCTCTCACAAGAGCTCCTCATGCTTAGCACCCTCAAGTGGTCATTGTCGCCCATTACCGCCATCGCGTGGCTAAACGTGTACCTTCAAACAGCACATACGGCATTTGCACCCAATCCGAACCCGTCCACCGCCTTCTTTCTGCCGCAATATCCTCAGGAGACTTTCGTTCACATCGCACAGGTAAGCAAAATATGTTGATGGGTCATTATGGAAGGGGACATATATTGTTTCACTCTTGTTTTTGTCTAACGCGGCGTTTTGGTGAAGAAAAATACGCCCCAATATCTTCAAACCTGCTCATAGATTGGTATCTGAAGTTGTGCACTAATAACTTTTGCCCCAGTTTACCCATTGTTAACCCACAGGCCCCCAAAAGTGAAGTATTAATTCATCCTGCTTAACGACGTTCCTTACAGAAAGGCTAAAAAGCAGTGATTTCCAACCTTTTTTTGTACGATGTCCCATCTAAGCATAGCAAATAATTTTGTGCCCCTCGCTCATAAAACAAAGGGTCATGTCGGAAACAAAATGTCAAAATAGCGCTCTGTTTCATCCACAGTTGTTGGATCTGTGCATCCTGGACATCGAAAGTCTCGACTTCACCCCTGGTGTCATTGCAGCATCAGCTCTCTACCACTTCTCATCACGGGAGCTTGCGACTCAAGTTTCTGGATATCAGTTCCAGGACATCGCTCCTGTAAGTTTCATTCCGTTTTTTTTGTAAGGTTTAATCCAATAGTTGCAAACGCTATGCGGCCGTTTGCCATATTTGTTTAACCAGTCAAATTCTCTGCTGCAAATAAAGTTTACGTTGAGTTGAAGTAAAAAATACGTGTCTGTTCTTCTCATTGATAATGATTTGTGACATTTCTAGTATATGATGTAGCAGTATATACTAAAACATTTCTGTATGTGATTAAAAACATAGACAGAGAACTTGTATATAGTACATACATTTTAATGCAAACGTTTCAATAATCTCAGCGCATATATGTCATGCTGTGTTTTTAACGTTAATTAACATTTTTGTTTGTTTACAGTGTGTCCACTGGTTGGCGCCCTTCGCTATCACCGTGCGAGATACTGGACTCCAACCATTGAAACAGTTCAAACGTGTTGCTGAGAGCGATGCACACAACATACAGATGCACGCCAACAACATTGATATACTGGTAAGCAATCTTGCCTTGTGTTAAATGGAGAATTGTAAATTGAATTGACATGTTTTTGCAGTAATTAAGGGTGTTTTGTAAAAAGTAGCTTAATGAGCAACAAAACTGCCAAAGCGCTTGTATGTAGTGAATACACTGTAATTCAAACGTTATAAAAATCGCTGTTGTCATCATCATTGCGAAAATATACAAACTCTCTAACAGTTATATTTTCAATTAAGCCACAGCAGTAAACTTATTTGTGCATATTTTTACGTTCTTACTTTTTTGTCCAGGATGCCGCATTTGAGAATCGAAGCCAAGTCCAGACTCAGTTGGTCACGTGTCAGTCACCCACCGAAATTGGGGGGTTCATGACACCCCCCAAAAGCGGACAGAAAAGCGACCCCCATCAGGAACAAATGTGCAGCAGTTAAAACCCCATGCAAAAAAATTCGAAGTTTACTTGCCCACGCGCGGTGTCGCTAGAGAGCCGAAGCCGCAAAGAGGAACACTGAATGACGTCACTGCGCCGTACGTCATCGTTCACTGTGATGTCATAGATGAAAAAGGTTACTTCTGCGGAAGTCTATGCTTAGGCAATGCAATACCATTCTTAAATAGTTAAGAGAGAGTTTTATTGTGACGTATGCGTACGTCATAACCGTTTTTGTTACGTCGGCTGCTTGCACAAAGATTATTAACAATGCCTATTTATGTCGCACAACAAAGATTCATTTGTGTAATGAATACAATCATTCCACTATCTGCTGCTACTCATTGTCTTTCAGCATTTCCGTGATTTTATCTCCAAGAACTTCTGCTATTTTTACTCCGTTTGTTGCAGTTTTCAATCGACTGCTGGTCGTATTTTTAAACACCTTTTACTCTTTTTGTTTTCATTTTGTTTTGTTACTTTTTTATCTGAACTTACGCCGGTTTTGGGTCGTCAGAATAAAACATCGACTCATCAGAATATTTTCTCGTATAACGATGAAATCAAAATCATTCCACAAGATTTAACATCAAGGGTTGTAGCAGAAGTATCTGGAATACTGTTGACAGAAATTCAAACCATGGTGTTCCGTGATGAGATTAGGTGTGTCACAGTGTAACTGCAACTAAGAGCATCTTACAAAAAATTTGAACGTTACAAAAGTTAGGTAATACTCTAATCCAGAATCTAGTTTGAAATCCACTAAGCGTTTGTAATTTTGTGTGACGCCAATACAGAAATCATTACCTTAGAAAAGCTGCATTGGTTTAAAACGGAGATTGAAGCACCAATTAGGACTGAACAAAAAGGCAAACGACGAAGGTTGTGCTATTCCATGAGTGGTGCAACAGCCCTTTGTGCTCGTTGGGTGCTCCAATCCAACAATTGTATCTTATGTTTCGGCTTTGCGATAACCCAGTTGGACTCGTTGGGTTTGTCACCGCTTTTGTCCGAAGGCGGTTTTTAAATTTACAGTTTACACAAATGGTTTTCTACGATCTTCATTGTGTCTCCAAAAAAATGTAAACAAAGAATTGCTGAGTAATGTTATGCACCATTACTCAGCAGTTTAGCACAGATCTCATCTTGAGTCGTTTTTAATTTTTAATCATGATTGTTACGATGGCATTAGTTGCTGTTTAGGGGTTAGTATTTATGTTTTCTTTGACCAGGAAATGTAAGCGCAAACCAATGAACAATGCAATGATGGTGACAAACAGCCAATGAACCGATGTTACATAAAAACGATTTTCACAAAATACTTTTTTACTCGCAATTTTTAGGTTGTAGTCTCAGTAAAAGATGGATGCAGAGAACCCAAAAGGTGTTCATAACATTAACACAGCAAATTTAAAGGCTTACCTGTGGGCTGTATTGCCGGAAATTGACAAACATGCTGAGTTGATGATAAAGAAGTTCAGGTAAGTTTAAATTGTTGCCCACATTGTATGACTGACACCTTTTAATCTTTGATTCGTTGCTTCTTTGCTGTACAACCCAAGTTTTGTGTAGGAAGCTGATGAAAGATATGTTTTCTGCATGTTTTGCATGAGCATGTTTCCCACAGAACATGTTTGTCATATGTGTTATACCAAACCTGTTACATGTGTCAGTTCTGACCAAAAACTGTTTCTATTACTGCCCTTTCACAAATGTGCAAAAAACTGGTTAAGTACAATAAACTAATTCTTTGTGCTAACAAAAATGGGATCACATTTTTGTATTGTTGCTGATGCTCCAGGATGCTGATTCAAGAAAAAGTTAAATGTCACATTTCCTGTTGCTATCTTGGCATTATTTAATTTCACTTCATTGTGAATGTTTTTTTAGTGTTGGACAATCTAATCCCACATACTACATAAAATTTGGTGAAAAGGAGCTTGTCCTTCGCAAGAAGCCACCAGGAAAACTGTTAAAGGGAGCACATCAAGTTTGTGTTCATTTTTATTTGGCGAAATACTCTTTTCTCTTTACAGCAATGGCCCTAACAATCATGTCAATTGTCAATAAAAATTAACACCAACAGTTCAAATTTTGATTTTTGTTGAGAGATTTCCAAACTTAGTACTCCACAAGCTGACAAATCAAAAAAATTTTTAAGGTTTAAACCACACCATTTTGAAACATATTTGTTCAGAAAAAAATCTAAACACACAATAAATATATTGACAGGTTGATCGGGAATACAAAGTTATGTTGGCATTGGGTCGAGTGAATTTCCCTGTACCGAGGATGATCAGTTATTGCCCCGATCCATCAGTTATCGGAACAGAATTTTTTGTGATGCAATACATGAAGGTCAGCATAATATTGTAAAACTGCTGTAGATCAGGGGTGCACAACCTTTTATTATTTCCAGTCGAATCCCAAACTTTATTTTGCTAATGCCATTGAGTTATTTTATAAAATGCATTCTATAAAAAAAATAGAATTTATCTGATAAAATTTCTAAAAGTGATTCTTATATGTCAAATTACAGTAGACTTCAGCAAAGCGGCCAATACATATACATTAATACAAGTGTGCACTGCTTTATAAATAAGTATCCTCAGTGCCTCCCTGCTGTAAATATTTTGTCTTCAAATCAAGAATTTCTCCCATGTAAATTTTATGCAAAGTAAAAAAAGGTTTAAGCCTTCCTGAAATTAAAAATTATACAGATATTCTTTACCATTTTGTTTGAGACCTTATATAAAAGCATAACATTACATTACTATTGTGGTAAAACATTGCTTGTTTTTTGGAGCAGCTGCACTATCACCTAAATTGCAATCTTTTTTAGGGCCGTGTCATGCCTTTGACTTTTGACGGGATGGCGAAAGGGGAACGACGTAGTTGTTCTTTCTCAGCAGTTGAAACACTAGCTAAACTGCACCAGTTCATTCCAGCTGCAGTTGGCCTTGATGATTTTGGTAAAAAAAGTGGATTTTGCGGTAGAGTGGTATGTGTTATTTATACCTTTGCTGACTATTTTTATCTTTAGAAGTCTCATGCCTAATTAGGACTTTTTTAAATTAAACATAATTTTGTATAAGTTTCGAATAAATGTCAATTTTGCAATAATAATGGCTGCCCTTGCCTTAAGGAAAGTATGGGACACATTCAGTTGTTTTTAGTTATGGGATTTGTTAAAGAGTTTTTTCTGCCAAAAAACTAATCGGACCTGAAATACTTTTTTGTGTTTTTTTAACACATTTGTGCATTAAAGCTTTTTAGTTTGTCGAAAAGAAATGATGTTTACAGCATTTTTTACAGTTAAGTACATGGACGAGGCAGTACAATGCGTCGGCTGACAGAGACATTCCCCAGATGACCGAGCTGATGAAATGGCTGCAACAGAAACTTCCCACAATTCGGGATGAAACTTCCATCATCCACGGCGACTTTTCAATCTCGAACCTGATGTTTCATCCCAATGAGGTACTTTACTGAATCAATGAAAAGAATCGTTTTTTTGAGATTTGCGTAAAACACCAAGCTGCTAAATCAGGGGTATCCTTAACATACTGTCTTTTCATGCACCCCATAAAGCATTTGAAATTTCAAGTCGTTTTTTACTTGGGGCTGATTAAAGTGCCCCGTCAGTGAGTCAACATAATACCCTCGAAGATAAATGAGTTTGAGACCCCTGCACTAAATGATAATCCTTGCCTGGATGTATAAAGATTTTACAGAAGAACGAGCTGTATGATACAAAACATAATGTACTGGTACTTTAGGTTGAACTAAAATGCAGATTTTTGGTAAAATTGAACATTATTTAATAGACCTACATTCCTTTTCAGGCCTATGTGCATGACTGAATTTAAACTGTTTGTTTGCTTTTTTGTCAAACTTTTCGCAGGGTAAAGTATTAGCTGTATTGGATTGGGAGTTGTCCACTATCGGACATCCATTGATGGATTTTGCATACTTCTGTTTACCCTACCACGCTCCACCCGAATACTTTCTACAAGCCAGGCAAAAAGCCAGCGAAGAAGATATTAAGTAAGGGGACAGAGTTTTACCATTTCTATGTGTAATTCAAAGCTTAAGGTGAAAATGTTAATCTACTAGTCAACGTAGTTGCTTTAATCAGAAGGTGTCAAATTGAGACTTAACATAACATATTGTAGTTACTAAGTTTTTTGCCATTTGCATTTCATGCAATGTAGCATTGCCTTCATACTGGTGGTACTTCTGTCAGTATATAAATTGTTAGGTCATACAAGAGTTGCAATAGGCAATAAAATTTCCAGTGGTTGAGAAAAGCATAAATAATATCAAAAGTCCTGTTAAGGTCTGGTAACCATGGCTGCTGTGTTTTCAGACAACTCTTCCTTGACCTCCCAACTGAAGATGAGTTGATCAAATATTATTGCAAATTGCGGGGAATTCCCTATCCCATTCCTAACTGGAATTTCTATCTTGCTTTGAATTTCTTCAAGCTGGCTGGGATTGTGCAGGTTATAAAGCTTCTACTAAATGTCATCCACACAAAAATCAGATTTGTGTTTCACTCCTAATAATCCAAAACCGATTGGCTGAATGTTATGAATGCTGTTGTTTCTTCATTTTTTGCTGTTAATTTGCAAACAATCTACAGTCATTCACTGTAAAAAGTGTTTGTAATGTTCTGTTTTTAAAACAGGCAGTCACATTAAGTTGAGAATTACAAAGCCTTGAAAATGCTTTTACGTTTTAATTAGCTTATCGTGGATCAACAGTAATCCACGCTACAATTCTGAAACATTATCCCCATACCGATGACAAAAAAGGCCAGAAACAGTGTGTTCTCTACTTATTTACTGGCTTGTTTGTTTATCATAGAATTCTTAAAATCAAGAGTTTCTTATCAGTACATTGTTATTAGAATGGGGGTTTTGTGCTGAAGGCTTGATATAGAATAATCGATTGCGTCAAATTCCAATTTGTTGCAACTAATTCTTGCTATGCTCACAGGGTGTTTATGCAAGATCATTACAAGGGAATGCCAGTTCCCCTTTCGCTGCTGCATACCGGTTACTAGTCCTTCCCTTCATTGAAGCTGCATTAAAACTGACAAAGAAAGGGTTGGTATTTAAATGATCCATACAAACATAGAAAAGTTCTGTTGTTGCTTGTGTTTGGAGTTTAAACTATGTGTTTAGATAATAGATCAAGATCTTGTATGATGTCTGGCATATAGTTTGCATTTTGATTTGTTTGTTTCATTTTCGTCCTTGGCTGGCAAAACAATTGCATAAAAGTCCTTTTTTCTTTTTTTGCAAAAGATGTGAATTTGATTTGATTTTTTTTCTGGGTTCCACTGGGTTTTAGCAATGTCACTGTAAAATCCAAGATACAAAAATTAGATCAGAACCAAAGACTTTTTGAGCACAAAGTATTTTCTCAAGTAATGTCCATTTTGGGTGAGCGCTATTTATATGTTATGGAATCAATGGACTGTAACTTTTGTATTTAGTTCATAAGCGGTGAACCAGCTTAAAATTTTTTGATCAAGTTGGTTGAATATAAGTGCACAATGAAACTCTTAAATAATGTTGGGTCAATAGCAATTTCTTTACAATTTGCAACCACAAAATAACGCTGGCAGTTTTTCCTGTTTCTTGGTACCATGACTTGTATTCCCACAAGTTTGCTTGTGGTAGACTTTGTGCTGGGGTAAAGTTAATTATTAACTTTATGTCTGCATGAAAGGTTGGTTGGTTCAGCAGCGGAACAAACCTAAATGACACTGAATAAAAGTGTTGGAAACTATTTCATTTTGATCAGTTATTTTCAAGAGAGGTGCAGCATTAACAGTTTTGTTGTAGTTAGTATTAATGTTATTATGAAGTCATGACTATCCTGATCAAATACTTGCAATGCTGAAAATCTTTTTATTTGTAGGATGGTGCAAAATTTAAATTATTTTCTGGATTTTAGCTACATAATAAGTTGTAAATTTTTTCACAACAGTAACTTACTGATGTTTTAATGTCATATTCTGGTCAGCTTTGTCAGGGAAATGGACAAAAACAAGTCTGTTTATACTACGCCTACCTGCAACGGGCTTACATATAAATTCATGTTAAGATGTATTAAATTTTTCAAATTGAAAACCAAAATGCAGCACAGTCCCGTATGTCTATGTGGGTTTAATATGATTTTATTTCTGTTTAGGTTTGTGAGATTTGCTAATTGTTCTGGTTAATTACTTGTCTAGTGAAATGGCGTCGTCACTTCGTCCCATGACTCTGTCTCCGTCTGCAAAGGGGAAAGCAATCCTGGATCAAGTGAAGTCGCTGATCAAAGAAGAACTTGAACCAAGAGAAATGGTAAGACAAGTTGCTAATGTTGACCAAAATAAAACGGCTCAACATAATCATGCTGCTGTAATTTTTCATTTCTTTAATGTAGCATATCATTCTTCTTCTGCCCTTGCAAAATTTATGGACCCAATGCCAGATAAATATGTTTTTCTTACTTATTACAAGTAAAATTACAACTACATTGTTGTTGGGTTTAATCGGGTATNCTTTGTGCTGGGGTAAAGTTAATTTTTAACTTTATGTCTGCGTGAAAGGTTGGTTGGTTCAGCAGCGGAACAAACCTAAATGACACGGAATAAAAGTGTTGGAAACTAATTCATTTTGATCAGTTATTTTCAAGAGAGGTGCAGCATTATCAGTTTTGTCGTATTTAGTATTAATGTTATTGGAAAGTCATGACTGTCCTGATCAAATACTTGCAATGCTGAAAATCTTTTTATTTTGTAGGATGGTGCAAAATATAAATTATTTTCTGGATTTTAGCTACATGATAAGTTGTAATAACTTGAGATTTTTTCACAAAAGTAGCTTACTGATGTTTTAATGTCATATTCTGGTCAGCTTTGTCAGGGAAATGGACAAAAACAAGCATGTTTATACTACGCCTACCTGCAACAGCTTACATATAAATTCATGTCAAGATGTATTAAATTTTTCAAATTGAAAACCAAAATGCAGCACAGTCCCGTATGTCTATGTGGGTTTAATATGATTTTATTTCTGTTTAGGTTTGTGAGATTTGCTAATTGTTCTGGTTAATTACTTGTCTAGTGAAATGGCGTCGTCACTTCGTCCTATGACTCTGTCTCCGTCTGCAAAGGGGAAAGCAATCCTGGATCAAGTGAAGTCGCTGATCAAAGAAGAACTTGAACCAAGAGAAATGGTAAGACAAGTTGCTAATGTTGACCAAAATAAAACAGCTCAACATAATCATGCTGCTGTAATTTTTCATTTCTTTAATGTAGCATATCATTCTTCTTCTGCCCTTGCAAAATTTATGGACCCAATGCCAGATAAATATGTTTTTCTTACTTATTACAAGTAAAATTACAACTACATTGTTGCTAATTTTGTGGGGTTTAATCGGGTATTTTACCTCTAAGCCTGAACTATTAATATTACATGATATCTGATATGTATTTTTTGTATGATTTGAAGAGTTTGGTCTCAATTTTTGGTGCCAAAAGATTGTTTCATTGCTTTTAGCATCTGCTGTCCAAAAACATTTCACCCATAATGGAATATTTTTTAGTGTTGGAAATATTTTAATGCCCGTTGTAAGTGATCGCAAGTATTTTTGTAATTAAAGCTTTTTAACAGTTTTATAATTTTGTCTGTTTGAATTTTGCAGTTTTAGGGTTTTATTTATTTGTTTTATCCAGGAATACTATAACTACATAAAAGCACAAGATAATCCATTCTGTGTAGTTCCTGTTATGAACGAATGGAAGGTGGGTTAGTATTATAAATATCATGTAACTCAACTAGGATAACTACAACGTACCATTTTGCAGGCAATAGCAAAGAAGAAGGGTCTTTGGAATCTTTTTTTGCCAGGAGTTAGTGGCCTTAGCAATGTCGATTATGCCCACATCGCTGAACAACTGGGAAGATCTCCAATATTTTCTGAAGTTTTGAACTGCAGTGCGCCCGGTAGGTTAAGTTTTTTCCAAGTCTTTCTTTTTCTGCGTGCCGTCAAATCGTTTTAACTCTTTCTTTTTTAACAAAAAACTGAGGTACAGAAGGTCACAAAAACCAATCAAGTTTTGTTTTTAATTTAAGTCGCATTCGGATAAAGAGCAAAATGTCCGTTGGCATCCAGTAGCAGATTTATTTTTCTGATGCCGTGGTTCATAATTTTTGACTGATAGCATTGATAACACAAAACACAAAATCTTTTTTATCTATAGTAAATTTCTGCCTGCAGAAACAATCATGCCATAATAAGCTTGTATGTAGTCAATACATGACCCTGTTAAATTGAATGATAGTGTATATGGAATGGCAATATGGTGAAAGCCACCCTTCTAGTTTCATTTTAGGTAGGCTAGCGGTGCCAAACCTTTTTACATAACTATTTATAAAAAAAATTCCCAAATAAATAAAAGGAATGCTCTGAAAATGGTTGGGAACCATTGGGCTATACGCTAACTTGCAAAACTTTGTTTGGGCATTATTTAACTGTAACAAAACTTGCAGATACTGGTAATATGGAAGTTCTTCACATGTATGGGGATGAATATCAGAAGAAGAAATGGTTGCAGCCACTTTTAAATGGTGAAATTCGCTCTGCGTTCTGCATGACTGGTAAGTTAAAGTCAATTTTTTGCACCTGTGTTGTTTGAAAACTAAATGTGTTTGTTTTTGTGGTATTGAGAATATTGTTTATTTGTTTCAGAACCACAAGTAGCATCGAGTGATGCGACTAACATGGAACTTACAATAGTGAGGGATGGGGACCATTACATTGTCAACGGCAGAAAATGGTGGAGTTCAGGTTAAACCTTCAAAACTGACTTACACACAGTATTGTTTTGCTATCACATCAAATATTTTTATGTTGATGATATCACTGCAAAGTTAGCTATGTTGATGACATCACCACTTCATGTTTCTGCTTTTAAAAGGCTGACCATACTATGATCAAAGTGCAACCATTTTTGCATGTTGGTTTTTCAGGGGCAGGTGATCCGCGATGCAAGATTGGTATTGTGATGGGCAAGACGGGTAACTCACAAACTGCAAAGCATAAACGACACAGTATGATCGTTGTACCCTTCGATACACCTGGCGTCCGAAAAGTTCGAGACCTCCATGTATTCGGATATAATGGTAAATGCAAAGGGTAAAGAGTTGTTTAAGGCAACAGTTGTTTTTAAAAATGCTTTAATGCTACTTGTTGGTTTTCACATCCATTTGGTTGCTTAGGCTTTTATAAGGAAACACAAGTATTTCACAAAAAAACAAATTTGTTTTTAAAAGGAATTAAAACATCACAGTTGTACATGTAATGTAATCCATATTTTCCTTTTCTTGTGTTTTGGTAGATATACTCTGTCAAATATTATTACACAGATAAAAAACAAACAAAAAAATATTGCCATAAATATTCATTGAGCAGATGAAAATATTCATGACAATAAACTACCAGGGTTAGTTTGCACGCATTGTGCATTGTCTAGGTTTCAAAAACACAAATTTTATTTTATATTTGCCTAATTTCAGATGCTCCTCATGGCCACAGCGAGATGGAATTCGACAACGTTCGGGTACCAGCTTCCAATCTTATACTTGGCGAAGGGCGAGGATTTGAAATTGCCCAGGGAAGATTAGGGCCTGGTAGAATTCATCATTGTATGAGGTCAATTGGTAAGTTATGACAAATAAGGTTACCAAACTGACTGAGTTAGCGACCTCCATGTGCTCACAAGTCTTGGTCGATCATGTTTCCCTGAGCAAGAAACTTAAGCAGCATTACTCCAACCCAGTAGAACCCGATTGGTTAAACCAAATTAAAGTCACCAAAATTTAATATAATTAATACATTGGAAGTACAATAAGACAGGTTTCTTGACGATGGACTCATTACAAGCATAACGCATTCAGGCATTATTCTGCCCAGCTAGGATAAAAACGAAACAAACAAACAACAATAAGGAATGTTTATTAAGCTGGTGTGTCAGAAAGAGTATTTTGGGGAATATTAAGTATAAGAGGCAGTAAAAGTACAGTTGACATGTATGGCTTCGTATGCAAACAGAACAGAGTCTCTGAATGCGTAAGGAATTTATAACTTAATTCAAACTCCACTATGTTGACAATCAGTCAGAAGGCAGTAAAAGATTGCACATACTATTTGTACAAGAAATGTATACACAGCAAAAGTATTTTTTGCATCGACAATTTTAATTTAAGTGAACTTTTTAATTTATGAAAGTGTTGTTTCTTTAGCCTCTTAAAATGTTTTTAGAAAAATAAACAGAAAATTGGTTGACTGACAATAAAGTCACTAACTATTTGTTGTTATTCTGCCCACAGAGACAAAATTTAAACAAACGCTTGGAAATCTTTGCCACTACATGCCAGTAAAATTTTTACACCTTTGTTACACAGGTCTTGCTGAACGGGCGATGGAAGTGATGGTAAAGCGAGGAGCAGAACGAAGAACTTTCGGCAAACGTATCATCGAACATGTAAAATACAAGTTTAGAATCTCTACATAAAGCACACAGTTTAGTCAATAAAATTACAAATTTATTTAATTTTGTATTTGCAGCAAGTTGCACAACACCAGGTGGCAGAATGCAGAATAGCGATCAACCAATCAAGACTTCTGACATTGCACGCTGCATACATGATTGACAACTGTGGAGCAAAGGCTGCCAGAAAAGAGGTATGGACTTGTGACAATAATAGTGTTTCTCAACCATTAAAGTGCAAACTGGAATGAATTGCCATACTTCAGTGTAAAAAAATGCGTCTTTGTGTCCCAACAAGCTTGGAAAGCTTGCCACGCTGATAAAAAGTAGGCCACAAGATTTTTTCAAATAGTTACCCGAGGCGCATAAGAAAAAGATAGGAATTCACTGCTTAAACTCAAAAACAGTTTATAACCACTTTACATGGCATAAGTTTAGTTTTTGTTAACAGTAAATATCATTTGGCAGAAAGCTACAATACTTCTATTGTCACAACAGGTGCTTATTTGTGAAAAGCACCCCAAATGTTTTACACACGTATTGACTTGTATTATTGCATATATGTGCTAACAAATGCCTTTACATCAACTTCCAGATTGCAATGATCAAAGTAGCAGTGCCTCGAATGTTGTGCAACGTTATTGACCAAGCACTTCAGATTCACGGTGGCGCAGGGGTTTGCCAAGATACACCTCTAGCTGCATGGTAGGAAAATTAAAGTTTCTTCATTATTGTATGGGACTTTAAAATTGTGCTTTTTAATTTGGTATAAGGATGTTTATAAATTTCGCGAGACACAAGGTGTTCTATTTAACATGTGGAGATGAGTTGGTTAGGCAACAGTAAAAACATACGATAATGCTCTCAGAAAATACCATAAAATATTTGTTTAACCCAACCATAGCTTGTGGTATTCAAAAGAAAAATATCACTAAAACGTACTTCTGGATTCTATTGTTGGCTCACTATGTCTCAAGCTTTTCCGACTAAAGTTAGCATTTTTTTGTTTCAACATTTCTTTAAGCATCGAACTATTTTTCAGGTACTCTGGGGCTAGAACACTAAGGATAGCAGATGGGCCTGATGAAGTGCAT
>QXVZ01030841.1:0-13045 GCA_008931825.1 Phallusia fumigata
ATACTTAATCACGGTAAAGATTTTATAATCAATCAAGAATTTACAACAACCTGTAAAAAAACTTGCCAAAGCAAACTCTAAACCCATGCAACACATGTTTCTGTAAATCAATTCCACAAATGGCATAAGACTGCCCAACAAACTAATAACAAACTGTTTTTATTTTTAAAATGCAGAAAAACAATGAAACTAATAGTAGTTAGTGTGTTCATGTAAACATGGCAATATTTGTGAGAGGTTTCATTTTGATGGTGCATTGCCCAAAATGGTTTCCCAAAAAGTATATTTATAAGTTATAAAATAATCACCCACAACAGGCACTACTTACAAACTGATTCTTCAAGATCCAAATCTTTTGTAAGGCGAATATCGGAGGGAATAGTTTTATCAATGAGGTCGTCCATGTCCTTAAAAGTCACAAATGTTTTTTTTCTTAAATCACCCATTTGTACAAGAACAAACCAATCTTTACCTTTGCCCCAATCTTTTCCAGCATCTTTTGCTGTTGTTCTTTGTTTGGGCCGATATGTCGTTTTGAAAATTCTTCATGTTTAGGGAAAATTGTACTTAAAACAGATGAGTATCGATGACTTGCAACTAGTTTTGCCCTTCCGGATTTGCTTGGGTGTACAAGTATGCACATTAACCGGTGTCGTGATGAGTGAAGTCGAATCATGTTGAAATCTTGCTGTTTTCTTTTGTAATCTCACATGGAGGCAGTCATGTATAATATGAACACAAGCAATAGGTCAACTGTGTTCTGATGCACTTAGCACATAATTTTTGTTGCTTGTTACCTGTTGTTACCAGAAAACATGAAATAAATGCTTTACATATTTAACATATTCAGCCTTAAATCCAAATTCAATGATAAAATATTAGAAATATATGTACACATGTACAGTAAAACAAACACCACTTTAATGTGACATTTATTTTGATAAAGGGCATATATAACCAGCAGCACTTTATTAAAAATATGTACTAGTAAGCAAAAGCAACTTTTAAGTTTTCTGTAGTGTTTCAATCTTTACAAGAACAACACAAAATATCATTTATGACCAGCTGATAACTCCAAAACATATTAAAAAAACAGTGTTGGGTGGTTTGCCAATGCATGGAACTTGTAGCGAAATAAAATTGGATCATAGTTTTCCTTCGCATCTTTTGTCTTAGTAGTTTTTGAATAAGTCTTGAAACACAGATAAATGGCATACCAGATCCAAACCTGCACATATGACTACATTATTTCTGAAACACTTGAAACACTAATTTTTCAAGTTAAAGTAGCATTTTTAAACACTTGAGCCTGCTCAGTGGTATTTGCATGCATGCTCATAAATTCCCTCTCATACTAGGTGTCTGAAAAACATGCCTTGAAATTTGTCGTTAAACCGTTTTTCGTCCATAGTACATGAAGCGACGAGATTTTATTTTATCACGAGAAATGTGACGAGAATGACAAAAGTTGTCAGTGCTTGTACGGCAATTTAACGACTTAAAAACAGTTCTGCCTATTAATTTGTCGCTTAACCTGTTGGGATCTTTTCTGTCTTTTTCTTTGTAATGACAAACAAGTTTGTGAACGACAATTTATTTGCTCGACAACAACAACAAAAATCTGTTTACTTTTCCAAGGACCGATGCTCTTTGCTGCCTCAAAGTGTTTGGAAGTTGGGGGGAAATAAATGTTTTTTTAAATGGGTTACCATTTTATTCAGTAAATATATTCTCTTGGTTAAACTTAAAAAAATATACCTACTGCAAATCCGTTAAATAAAAACAATCATTTTTTGTATTATGGCGAAATTACTAGTTTTTCCATTGACCAGCAAAAGTTTTTACGTTGACTCATTCCAGAAATTTTATTTCGCTGAAACACATGCGCTTTATGGTTAAATATATTACAAGGAACAAACAAAAAATATAAATAAATCAGCAATATCAAGCCTAGGATTCAAACACAACATCTGTGTTTGTTTCATTTGTTCCGTTTAGTCAAGCTTTTGCTCTTTGGCAACGCAAAAAGCTAGGTATTGCTGAACATGCAATTATTTCCGCCGTATTACCTAGCTAAACGCTTTTCTCTTCTCTGGGGTTCCCCTCACAAAGTATATCGTCCAGCGTCACTGTTCAGCTTTACAGTTAATTGCTTAATTATTCAGGCTTAAGTATTGTTTATAAGTGTAGTCTATAGCCTATAGTAGGCCTATGTATGAATCCATTGTGTAAACTCGAGATATAATCATGTTTTGCAAGACTTTTGTTGTCATATGGTGAATGGTTACAGAAGATAAGTGCTACCCATTATCAGGCGTATTGGTGAAACCAATGCATTATATTATTAGGGTAAGCCTATAGATCCCTATCGGTTACCAACAGCTTTTCATTTGTTTGTTGAAGACGTTTGGTGGTGCTATTTATTGGCAGATGGACAGATGTATTTTCTAATTTGTTTGACTGTTTAATGCTACGTTACGATTTTTAGATCCTTTCCTGAAAACGATTTTCTCGTGTATCAATCATATGCACACACCGTAACGATTTCATTGTAGTCGGATGGTCGATTTCGGTGGAAAGCATCTTTTGAACAATAGTGCAAGAATCGTGTTATTTTAAACAGCCTTGTGTTAGGCGATCAGTTCCCCATTCCTTCGCCGATGTTTGGTGGCAGGGTCAAAACACGTTTATCTAAACCAGCATTATGAAGAGATGAAAAAGAAACAGGATAGGTCGTGAATGATTTAAACTTGGTTTGAGTAGTTTGTGCATAGGCGCTGTAAAATTACTGTAACATACAATTTTTTTTAAACCGTGCCTGGCCGAAAGAAGTTTAAGACCCGCTGATTCATATATTTTCTGCACCGTTTAGTTAGTGGCTTCAAAGCTATGTAGCGACAACTAGTGTAAATTATGCAAAATTAACAATTAGTGCTTGCAAAATAGTTGATTTTTCGATGTACGAGGTCAAAGCTCGCATGGATGTCAAATTTACGACTCATGATAAACTTTGCCCAAGCTTACATAAATACATCACCCAAGTCATTGTGGATAGCATAATCAGTCAGTTACGGTTTAGAAATATCATGTGTAAAAAAAGGTTTGTTCTCAGTGCCCGCAAAATGTTCCACAGTAACCCTTACTTTGCGATTGTGGACTCCAAGCAAAAATGTTAACAAAGAGTTGGCCGCAGCAAGCTTTCATGTAAACCTCGTTGCAGCAAAGTGCGTGAATCAAGTTACTAGTTGGAAAGCGGAAAAATCTGGACCGCACTGTTTCAAATGCCTCGATTGTAGCTTTCAGCAGTTACACGTGTAGTATTTCATGCACTAGTTGCGTTGTTGACAGGCTTGTAACAGGTTTAAAGTTGATTTCTTGCATTTGAGAAGTTTAAATTTACCCAAACCACTTCGTATGCGGCATTGCAAACCATAGCAATAATTTGCAACTACCTGCACAGGTAGATCAAAATGAATGAATAAACGGATGGCTAATTGGACTTTTTGTACTGAGGCTCCTGGCAATCTGATTATCGACTATAGTTTCGGGGACCTGTATTTTGATCCGGACGACGTGTAACTTTACACGAGCAGCGGGTCGAGTAACCACCAGATTTTGATTGTCAGGCTTCGGCTTGAATGCGAAGTAAAGTCGTCTTATTGTTATTCTCTCAGAGCGCCGTATTTGTTGTTGACTAACTTTACAGACAGCGCCGCGCCCTTTGTTTGACATCAAAAATCGACTTCATTATAGATTAAAAGTTAGGGAACTAAAAGAAAATGGTGACGACTGACGATCCTGCGACTGAGTTTCAAAACGATAGGTTATACACATTAACAGCTTCATGTAATATGGTAGCATTATTACTGGTTTACCTCTTTGTTGTATTCGGTATCGGGGTGAGCGCATATAGCGCAACACCATATATTTTTTTCGTTTTGGGTAACTTTAATTCGGTTGAAAGCTAAATCCCTTTTTGTTCGGTGAATCTAAGCGCCGCAAAAGCAGTTCAGCTCTAAAAGACTCCAAACGACAAAGGAAGTAGTNATTTGCAACTACCTGCACAGGTAGATCAAAATGATTGAATAAACTGATGGCTAATTGGACTTTTTGGACTGAGACACCTGGTAATCTGATTATCGACTATAGTTTAGGGGACCTGTATTTTGATCCGGACGACGTGTAACTTTACACGAGCAACGGGTCGAGTAACCACCAGATTTTAATTGTCCTTGGATGCGAAGTAAAGTCGTCTTTGTTATTCTCTCAGAGCGCCGTATTTGTTGTTGACTAACTTTACCGACAGCGCCGCGCCCTTTGTTTGACATCAAAAATCGACTTCGTGATAGATTAAAAGTTAGGGAACTAAAAGAAAATGGTGACGACTAACGATCCTGCGACTGAGTTTCAAAACGAAAATAGGTTATACACTTTAACAGCCTTATGTAATATGGTAGCATTATTACTGGTTTACCTCTTTGTTGTATTCGGTATCGGGGTGAGCGCATATAGCGCAACACCATATATTTTTTCGTTTTGGGCAACTTTAATTCGGTTGAAAGCTAAATCCCTTTTTGTTCGGTGAATCGAAGCGCCGCAAAAGCAGTTCAGTTCTAAAAGACTCCAAACGACAAAGGAAGTAGTCGAGAAAATGTAGGCGAAACATGCGAGCATATACTGGAAAGGAGAGCTTAATACAACTACACCATTGTTGCAAAGCTATGTATGTCAGCCTTTACCAAAATGGTATGAATGACTATGCAATTAACTTAGTACTGACAGCATTCTGTGCAATTTCCTTGGATTTTGCAGATCTATTTCCCTTTTTCAATAGTAAGTGCGTTTTTCATGATCATTTTAAGTGTGTGGGTTAGAATTCAGCTGTTAGTCCAGAAATGACATGTTTTCGAAACGTGGAAAATGCATTTTTGGATCGCTGCTGTTGGCTTGTTTTTCACTAATTTACCTGTTTGACCTGAAGGCAAGGTAAGTGTGTGAACTTGTTTTACTTTTCGAAAGTGCTTTGAAAGGCCNAATACATTTTAACCCATTTGTTACCAAAGATCACCTTAGAACGTTATTATAAAAACGCGTTTCAGCCAAGTAAACGTTTACGAAAAGTACAAATTGGGCACAGTTTGTATAAGAGCGTACTTTGTGTGATGTGGTTAAAAAGTCATTGTCATTAAGTGGTTAAATTTCCGTTTTACCGCCACCTGAGATGGGTAATATAATTAAAACCCGACGTTCTTCCGGACAAAATGTATTGTAAGTGTGACGTTTCGGTGGTACGCCCTACCTTCATTGGCTTATGAAGTGAACAGTGTTGGGAAAACAGAAACTATTGTGAAATTGTTTGTTCTAAATGTCCGGCTGTTTTCATGCTTTTGTTGATCGAGTTAGACGCTTGCGCTGGGCTATAGTATCACGTGAAGGTGTGGTATGAGTTACAAGTTGTCAGCAACATGGAATTGATGCAATTATATAAGTTTACCTACTAAAACTAGGGTTCATGCACTCTACAGTTGGGGTGCAGTTAAGGGCTACAATCGAAAAAAATGCAAATACAACTAAATAAATCTACCTGTTCCGCTCTATCATTTAATTGGAGTTTAAACATCATCTCCTAAAAAAGGTATATTTCAAATGTCACAGTGACGATACTTAAATGACTTTTCACTTGACACCAAACCGGCAGGCTTTTATTACCCAGTTTGACAAAACATACAGATTTAAAGATACCATTTAAAAGCACGAGACTTGGCCAACCAAAACATGTCTTAATTTTCGATTTTTGTGATCAAGTTTTCTTTTAACCCCAATTTTATTGTGATTAATTCCCTTACGTTTTGAGATCTGGTATGTTAACATACAAGTACCACTTTTTTGTGTAAAAGGAAAAACAACTGATGCAGCATCGGAAAATCATCGCCTTGCAAAAACCACCATCTACTGGAATCTGCCTTTCAATACTTCGTTCACGCCGTTTACCGTCCCGGATGTGCTGAGTCAGCGCCTAAAAGACATTACGAAACATCCGCCTAACGTTTGGTGGACAGGGCAACTGGTCAAATACGTCACGCGCCTGCAGCCGCACATGGTCAAGTTGGTGGACACCGTAAAGGCCGAACTGAAGTTTTTACACCCCATTGTAGGGTAAGTGGACATTTGTTGGCAAGGTTGGCCAAGGTCAAGTCCACAAATTCTTGCCCAATGAAATTAATTTCTAACATTAATTTCCATTTGAAACAGACGATGCTTCTGCTTTTACGTTACCTAACCCAGACAAATGTATTGCTTAAGCTGTGCGCCAGTGACTAACGATAACAATATGTATATAGTTACCATTTTAGAACGACTGTTGGTGGATTTTGTGTTTAAAGCACAGCCGCGCCTTTATATTTGTACCGAATTAACATAGTGATCGCTCCCTTTTGAGGAAGGATATTCTTGTGGAGCCATTCATAGCATAAACTTACGAAGGCTCTACTGGCAAATTGGCAATGTTCCAACAAACGTTCTAACTTTTGTGATGTTTCAACACCACAGACATACAGTACTCAAAGTCGGAGCCTTTGATCGTAGTCCGCAAATAGGCATATTTGTACTTTGTAAAATTCTGCCCCTCTGACCTAGTAAATACATTGAACTGATCTACAAATTGCGCTGTGTTTATTCAAATAGAGTCCATGTAAGAAGAAGCGACAAGGTGATGCTGGAGTCGAATTTGAAAGACTTGGACGCATATATGTCAAAGGTCAAGATTTGGTACGAAGCATACGCGAAAAGAACAAGCGCCAATTTCAAAAGAAGAGTGTTTCTGGCGTCTGACGACCCGTCAGTGTACATGAAAGCAATACAACGGTAAATATGACTAGTTTAAACTTTTGAGGCACAAATTAGAACAACGAAATAAATCTTTAAAAATCGTTGTTTAGAATTTGTAGTTGTTAACTAACGTCGAATTTGCGATCATAAAGCAGGAACCCTTTTTGATTCGTTGCTGCTATTCAAGTGCAGCGTATAGTTTGTAGCGCGCTAGGCCCGGAAAATCCTCCGTTGTTGGTTCGAATCCCACCACAGGTTAGACTTTAATTTAGCTTTACGCCTTTGTCGCAGAAAACAGCCTGCAGGCTCGCAAATTGCAACTCGGACATTTTCAGTCTAATAACTATATTTTGATTTTCATGTTATGCAACGAGTAAACGATACAAAATGTGTTGTAAATAACCCTTTATCATGCATAACAAGAAACGTCATTGATACATATAACATAGGGCTATATAACATTAACTTATACATTTTGTTGCCTAACTTAGTAGTTGATTTTTTTGTCGTTCCATGACAACAGTTTCTAAAAGTGCCCGCGACCAAATGAAGTTGGATATCATTTTTCGACTTCGTAGCATCTTTTTTAAAGCACGTTTTAAACACCCTTTAGTCCCTGATAATACAAGCACCCTTCAGTCCCTTTTCCTGCCATTAAAACATCAAAAGCGCATTTACTATTTTACTTTTATCGCAAAATTACACAGAACCAGCTGTTTAGCACAAATAAACACAAATCACTTTTCAGGTACCCGGAATACGAGATACTGTCCTTGCACCAATCCACTGTTGCGCCGGAGGTGGATTCCCAGTTTTTCCATCAGTTTAACTTGTACAGTGCACCTGAACTACAGAGCATTGCTCTTGACGTGCAGCTTCTTAGCGAATGCGATTTTCTTGTTTGTACTTTCTCATCGAACGTAAGTTGTTTTCCAACTGATGGTCGTACTATCCTGGATTGTAAACAGAAGCTTTACCGTTTTCGTATTTTGTTAACTTTTAAAACTAACAAACGGGATGGGATAAGAACCAAACAACCTTGCAAGTACAAGTTGGCCGCACTCATTATGAGGAAATGTATTTGACACGTACTTTGTTTAAAACGTGTCTAATTTTAGAATAAATATTTGTTCCAAACTTTACAGGCTTTTGGTTTGCAAGTATTAACACACTTTTGCACAGTTTTCTGCCGAGTGTGCGTCACTCGAGAAGAATGTGAGTAAGAAATTTATAAAAAATAGTTGGTAATCGCCTTAAAATCGGGGCTGCGGTAAAAAACAACGCAACGCGTTCGTTTTAGAAGCATATTCCTTCTTTGATAGCGACCTGTAAAAACCTAAAAACGGAAACATGTCAGTATAAAACGTCTACAATACCAATAGGTTTTTCTTTACCGATAGGTGGGCAGACTAGTGTACGAATTGATGTCGGTTCGACCTGGCTTCAATGACGAGCCAGCAACCTCATTGGATCTTGAATACAATTATCACGGCAGTGT
This sequence comes from Phallusia fumigata, assembly GCA_008931825.1. Taxonomy (NCBI): domain Eukaryota; kingdom Metazoa; phylum Chordata; class Ascidiacea; order Phlebobranchia; family Ascidiidae; genus Phallusia; species Phallusia fumigata. Next base: position 8,327 of record QXVZ01030841.1, read on the forward strand.
GCATCCAATGAAGACAGCGAAATTTGCTGGCCTCAACTTGCCCAGCAACAAATGACACAACAGGCTATTGAATCGAAGGCGTTAGGACGCCAAGGACCACTCTAAATCCCATCGATGTACGATAAAAGGGACTGCCTGTACACAACAACCAAAAATGTCTAACATACCATTTGTTTGTACCCGAATGAATTGAGGGGGTTCATCGGTACATAAAATATACCAGCACCGGAAGCGGGTACCGACGTCACATCATAAATGGAAGATTGCAAGAAAAATTTACGGGTTTTGGACTAGTTTTTTTATTCTTGTTTTTTCGTTGACTTGTGTTGTAATGTGATCGAAGCGCTGGGTAACTGTGATTGACTAAATGTGAGGTCGAAATCTTGCCAAACATTTACATAGTTTTACAAACTCTGTGTAAGCCTGTTTATTGAATACAACTATGCAAAACTGTGGGTGAATCACAAATGTCACGTTTTTTTTTATTATAGTTCCGACCCAACTTCACAAAAATAAGTTCCACACAGGTGAGATAACTAATAAATAAAATCATTAGGCTGCCTTAGATTTTTGGGTTGAGCAGCACAGCAAAATCTTCCTATGTCTGGGATTTCTGGAAACACCAGAAGCGGAAAGGAAACGCCGTAATAAACTGTTTATCATACTCTAATAGCCTACCATGGGTCTTTCAATTTCCGAAAAAAATCTAAGCCGTGTTGTTCAAACAAAGCATTGAATTCATTTGCCACCATTTAATATGAAAAATGAAATAGATCTTTTTAGAAATTTTATGACAGTTTTTAAAGAATTAAATTTCGAAATATGTTTTTTTCACTAGCCACGTTTTCACTTTTTTTCACACATTCAAATAGTTCTTCGTTTTTTAAAGATTAGTCCATTTTAACTTATGTCTTAATTGTAAAGGTAATGCCTTTTGCCTTTGGAAGAAAAAAAACTGATAGTAAATTTGTGCCAGTGCTCTGCATTTCTGTAAAAAGTCTTTCGTATCAGTTAGTCGTAATGCAGAGATATTTTTATACAAACGGCAAGACAGTTAAAAATAGATTGGGAATTCTATGTATGCCAGTCCTGCAACGGTGCCATAGGCATTACGTTGACCTGTAATAATTCCATAGCCATTATATTACCATGTTACAGTTGACACAATGTCGAAACAACTAACACTGGTATTGCTCATATTGGCGTTAAATTGCTTTGTTCAAGAAGCACCTTCTTCTGCTGGTTTAACTCCCGGCGCCGATGTAAACTGTTTAGAGAACGCCGACGGCGTCATATTCCTGTATAACTGGGACCAATCCCGAAAAAGAAAAGGTTTGTAATTACTAGTTGTTTGATGTTATCAGTGGTGTAGTGCTGCCGGAGCGTGCCTCTGCTACACTTCACCATCTTTACAAGTGAATGATTTATCATTTGGGTCGGTGAAAGAAAAATAGAACGAGGAAGATGAGAGATAATGGAAGAACTGTGAGTGATTAATATAGTTGGTCGCCATGGAAGTTATTAATATTGTATTACTTTCATTTTTATAACGTTGTAGTATGTCTTCGCGAGCTTCGGCACCTCATGCAGAACCTCGTCAGCTATTAAATTGCCAATTCACCCTGGATTTTGTGCATACGAATCAAGGACATATACAATACGTTTCATTTGTCTTGTTAGCATTTGTAGTCCCTGCTCAATATATTCACATTCTCAGTTTGCGTTCTGTCATTCCAACCATTTCAGCCAAAGATGTTGAGCAAATAGCCACGTCAAAAAGTTTTTTTTCCTTTCGTAATTTTAATGTACCACTGGCCCAACAGCAAAAATTACAAGTTATTTAACTAAAAAAACTAGTACTTTTTGTGAGGTTTTACACTGGTAGAACGACAAACAGTCTTGTTGATTACGAAACCCAGTGGACAAAACGTCTGTTCAGTATTTTATACCTTTTGTTTTTACCTAAATACATTGAGGGGTTTCATTGGTACATGAAACGTACTTGCACCAAAATAGAGCACCGATGTTCTACCATAAATATAATGCCTGCAGCTTTGGCAGAAGGTTTGCATGCTTTTCGCCATAGAAATCACAAATATCACGTTTTTGTCATTAGAGTTCGATACAGGTGAGATAATTAACAAAGAAAATCGTTAAGCAGCTTCAGATTTTTGCGTTAAGCAGCTCAGCAAAAATGTCATATGTCTGGGATTTCTGGAAACACCAGAAGTGGATAAAAGAAAACGCCGTAATTATAGTCTGTTTATTATTCTCTAATACCATGGGTTTTTCAATTTCCGTAACAGTTTACAAAAAAAGTAGAATTCTCGACATATGTTTTTTATTACTCGCCACGGTTTAGTCCATTTTAACTAGTGTCGCAATTGTAATGAATAGGAATTTTGCCTTTGGAAAAACTGATAGTGATTTTGTGCTAGTGCTATGCATTTCTGTAAAAATTCTTACGTATCAGTTGTACTGTAGATATATTTATTTAAATGGCAAGACAGTTAAAATAAGAATACGAACCCTATCTGTGCCCATCAGATCCGTGAAGTCCTGCAACGCGGCCATTTGCATTACGTTGGCCTGTGATAATTCAACAACCTTTATTGCCATGTTACAGTTGACACAATGTCGAAACAATAAACACTGGTATTGCTCATATTGGCGTTAAACTACTTTGTTCTACAAGGGCAAAGCTTCTGCTGGTTTTATTCCCGGCGCCGATGTGTTTGGTTTCATGATAACCGACGGCGTCATAACATCTGGGATCAATCCCCAAAAAGATTTGTAATTACTGGTTGTTTGATATTGTCAGTGGTGAAGTGCTGCCGGAGCCTACCGGTGCTCCGCATCACCATCTTTACAAGTGAATGTTTATCATTTTGGTCGGTAAAAATAAAAAGAATGAGGAAATTGAGGGATAACGGATAGACTGTGGATGATTAATATATTTGGTCGCTATGAACTTATTCGTATTGTGTTACTGTCACTTTGTAGTATGTCTTCGCTTTAAAGAGTCAATATAGGCTTATGCAGAGAGCTTCGGCACCTCATGTAGGACTTCGTCAGCTATTAAATTGCAAATTCACCCTGGATTTTGTCCATACGAATCAAGGACATATACAATACGTTTCATTTGTCTTGTTATTATTTGCAGTCCCTGCTCAATATGTTCACATTCTCAGTTTGCGTTCTGTCATTCCAACTATTTCAGCCTAAAATGTTGAGCAAGCAGCCACGTCAAAAAGTTGATTTGCCTTTTGTAGTTTTAATTTACCACTGTTTCAACAGCTAGCTTCTACTTTTGTATAAAGACGCTGCGGATACAAAACAAACTTATCATCATTTGATCTGTAAAATATGAATTTGCAAAGTTTTTTTTAGGATCAAGCGTTGAGGAGGCTTTGGAAGACGTGGATGAATTACTGGATATAGATACCGAATAGTACTTCTGACGTGACCAAACAATAAAAATATAACCTACTCGAAAAATTTAGTCCAGTCCCTGACTTATTTACACTACTTTTAAACAATTTATGACACTTCTTATAGATCCAACAAAAAATGAAAAATTATAACATACACCAGCTAAAACATAGTCGCAGTATCTATGATGTCTGTAAAAATGTCACAAAAATTTTGGATGAAAATGTTTTAACGTGACTCAAAAATAAAAGTTGTAAAACAAAGTATTTTAGTGCTGCCTAAAAAAGAAGTTAAACTGCCGTAAAAGCAAAAATACATATCACTGAAAACGCAATACGTCAAAACTGCTCCCGACGAATACTCTCTATTTTGGTGGGATCAAGGGCTTGTCCATTTTTTGGTGGGATCAAGGGCTTAATTGACGACCGCTCAGTGTACAGGAAAGCAATACAAAGGTAATCGTGTCCAGGTTGAACCTTTGGACTATAATAAAGAACAAACGGAACAAATTCCAAAAAGCACATAGTTTATTGTTGTTGACTTACATTGATTGGTGATGTGCAACCAGGCATCGGTGCTGATTCGATTTTTCGCTCGTCTCACAAGTGTACGGCGTATCTTAATTTGGGGAGACTGGTGTTCGAATAAATGTCGGTTCGACCTGGCCTAAGTGACGAGCTCGCAACTCCTTTCTTGTAACGTCTGAGGTCTCGTGGTTATCTAACTTTGAGTCATTGGAACGTATGAGACTTGTATTACGAAGAAGTAACCATGAATAACAGCGGGTTACAAACTGGCAGCAGTCAACACTTGAGGCACAATTAGAACACACCAATTGAGTGAGGCGTTGTGGGTGTATGCAACATGACCACTAGAAGCAGTATGTATCTATCACATTCCTAACCACAATTAATCACGGCAGTGTGCACCCAAAGCATTCTTTGCGCCATAGAAATCCTAAATACCACGTTTTTCTCATTATAAATCCGATCCAAATTTACACAATGCAAGTTCGATATGGGTGAGATAACTAACAAACATAACCGTTAGGCAACCTATAGGGATTTCCGCAGTAAAACAGCACAGCAAGAACTTTATATTTCTGAGATTAATAAAAACACACCAGGGGTAGTATGAAAGGAAACGACACCAGCCTGTTTTTTTTTCGCTTATACCAGGTGTCCTCCAATTTCCGAAAATATTACAGTCACGTTGTTCAAACAAACTATTTATTTCAGCTGGTGCGATTCAATCAGGTAAATGAATAGATCTGATTGTCTTCGAGAA